>JAVYIG010004579.1:0-157811 GCA_035222895.1 Strongylocentrotus droebachiensis | reverse complement strand
TATGGCCGTACAATGGTAGCTGCGACCATGAAAATCTCAGAATATGTAGTTGTGATATATAGTTTCCAAACGGGAATAGCAAATCGGTCGATTTTAGTCAATAAACATTGTTTCATAGCTAAATTAATATCTTGACCTTGAGAGGGAGCTATACAACATAAAGAGTTTATTATTTATAATTTCATAACTTTAGACTCGATTTCAACCGCGTCAATGATCAATGAATATTGTAGGAACGCATATGCTTCCGAAATTGTTAATTTGAACCAAATTCATGACCCCATACCAAAACTTTGTAATACCTTTAATAGACAGGTTTGACTGTACATGTTAGATGCTCTTATGGCTCTTGATCTGCAGCAGATTTAAGAAGATTACGAATGTGCTGACCTTCTTCGCTCTATCTGTTGTTCTGGAATCTTATTAAGATGTTGTCCCATCATTCTCAATGCTGATTATCTCATTCTAAGCAGCTTAGAATCATCGTTTATTCTCATTTGAATCCAATAATCTGAAATTTGAAGGATGATTCAGACTGCTCTCCTTCATTAACATATAATCAGAGAGTCTCGGATTCTGCCTTTCCGAGAAATGCGTATTGCATTATTAATAGCGGGGGCATTGACCATCCCTGTTTGCGAGCCACTTGGGGCCTTATGGTGCTGCTTTACTGCTGTGCTGCTCTATTGAAATGCTAATGCTATTTCTTCAAAGGGCTTTGTCTACCATTTCCATTGAACGGGCCATTAATTGCATGGGCCATTGATATGCTAAGAAGGACATTTAGGCTTCCCTTCTTTTCAAATTTGAGGATGTTTATAGTCCGGTAATCGATGGAGAAACCTTCCTGTTTGTAAATTTTCTTGTTTGTCTACCTACAACATCCTGTATTTACATCAATAAATCAACGTATCTACCTATTCTACTTTGCTATTGTTGCACCTCAACATTGCATAACCGAAACTTAAAACACATCGCCAAATTGCTCATACCCCCCCGCCCAAAGGCGCCCTCCGTGACCCTTGCGTCCGAGCGCCGCCAACGTAACCTCTTCCTCTTATCTCTTCGCATCCGAACGGATAAGTTACACTAAAAATCGCTCCCAAAAGTTGAAGAGTTTTTCCTCTTTTAGTCACTTTTTGGTTCGCATTTTCGCCTTTTATAATATTCTCTACGTTTTCCTGTTCGTTAGAGAGTAGTTTTCACTCCGTGAATTTATTTATTTATCAGTATTCTAGAACGTTTTCTTGCCGACTACTGTTACGTTTCCGCTTTCCGTGTTTGCCTGTCCTCACTCCTCCGAGGCCTCGGGTGCGTGCGGGGGTAATCGGTGGGGTGTTTTAGTCACTGGTAGTTTATTTAATTCTTGTTGATAATTGCTCGTACCCTTTGTTTAATTTTCTTTCCCGCAGGTTATAATATGTCTCGCAGTTCTTATTTTCTCTTAGCAGGTTTCACGAAGAAGAAATCAAGTTCTGTCGCGAGAAAGAAGACGATGGATTCTATTAATAGTTACGCCCCTCGGGAGCGGTGGTGACACCGCAAACCCCGGGGATGCGAACGTCAGTGGACGTTTATGCGGGCAAGGGAAGCCCAGGAGAATGGTTGAGCAAGGCGATACGTCGCCCCTCAATACGGTTCCCGGAAACCCAGAGGTTCTTACCCTGGGTGGAACGGGCCTTAGTTCTGCACCGCCAACAATTGTTCCGTCGGTTCTTTTGTTTGGTCGGTGCACAAATCCATTGACGGGTACGAAGACGAAGGATTCTACTAATAAGTCTTCGTTAGTTACGCCCCTCGGGAGCGGTGGTGACACCGCAAACCCCGGGGATGCGAACGTCAGTGGACGTTTATGCGGGCAAGGGAAGCCCAGGAGAATGGTTGAGCAAGGCGATACGTCGCCCCTCAATACGGTTCCCGGAAACCCAGAGGTTCTTACCCTGGGTGGAACGGGCCTTAGTTCTGCACCGCCAACAATTGTTCCGTCGGTTCTTTTGTTTGGTCGGTGCACAAATCCATCGACGGATATTCGGGTTGCTTCTGTGGATCCGGACTTGAACCGGTCACCGTTCGGTTCTTCTGTCCCTTTGTCGGTTCCGGTTTTCGGTCCGGATACCCGTGCATCCGAGTCGGATCCTGGGGCTTCAACTAACCGCGCCTCTCCGTAGGTGCGTGTTCCGTTTTCCCGATTCGGTTTGCGGGGAGCTCCTACCGTTGGGCCTTTATCGGATAACCGTCCCGTTTC
Organism: Strongylocentrotus droebachiensis; assembly: GCA_035222895.1. Classification (NCBI taxonomy): domain Eukaryota; kingdom Metazoa; phylum Echinodermata; class Echinoidea; order Camarodonta; family Strongylocentrotidae; genus Strongylocentrotus; species Strongylocentrotus droebachiensis. Next base: position 155,566 of record JAVYIG010004579.1, on the reverse strand, counting down.
TTCGGCCTTTTCCGTTACCGCTACGTCTCGTAAGAGGCGGGGTTCCCGGGACGCGGTGGCCGGTTCTTCCTCGGATTTTGTTTATCCTTCGAAGAATCCGCGCTCTGATTTTATGGCACCGTTTGCGGCTCCTCGGGGTCCGCCTTTGGTGGCTACTCTCCCTCCGTCGGTGCCTCCACCCCCGCCGGAATTTTCGGATTGGATGCGGGCTTTTGCTGATGCTTTTCGATCTTCGGTGCCCGAGTCGGCTCCTCCGGTTCGTCCTACTTCACTTTCGGATCCGATCGCGGTTGATTTATTTTCGGAGTTTTCCGAAGATGCATCGATCCCGCCTGAGCAGTCGCCGGTGCGGGTTTCGAGTTGTCGTATTCAGCCGGGGTCCTCTCTTTTTTGCTTCTCCGCCTCACGCTTCGTTGGGCGCTCCGAGAGGCGGGGATCGTCCCTGTTTATCTGGTCAAGATAGGGGGGGCTCGGTTGATCGTTGGGACACTGGTTCCATCGCTCAGTCGTCTGGTTCAGTTGCGGGGGATGATGCGTCTACTTCCGTTTGTGTCTCTGGCGCAGATTCGTTAGCCTTGTTTCACAAATATGTGCCCGATTCTTGTGTCGTCCCGGAGTTATCGGCGGGGCTTCCTGTCTTCTAAATCGGACTCTTCAGCGTTTCAGGGACTGTTTCTTCCTGATCTACACAAAGAGGAATTTGTGAATGCCGCAGAAGACTTGTCGTCATCGACGGGATTTCTTAAGCGGCAGGTGGACAAGTACGCTTTCGTTCCTCAGGATACGGATTTGCATTTGTGTCCTAAACGGGTTTCTCCCAAATTTGTGGCGGTGGCCAGTCGTTTGGGGATGAAGTTTGGGACTCGTGGTCCTTTTGATAAAAGTGACAATTTGTTGTTTGATCTTTTCTCACGGCTTGCGGTGACTTCGCATTCCATCGGGAAGTATCGTCGGGAGGCTGTGCTCACTTATTTGGGCATTCGACCGCATCAAATTCCAGGACTGCTTCCGCAGATTCCAGTGGCCAGCCCCCGCCTTTGTGGAGATAGTTTCACTACTTTACTGCAAGCCGGGATTGATGGTGAGAAGCAGGCTCGAGACCTGTCCGTTGCTTTTCGCGATGTCCAAGAACCGGTTCCTTCCTCCAGACCTCGTAAGAAAAGTTTGAAGATTTCGGGTTCTTTTCGTAAGAACGTCGGCCAGTCTAAGGGCCGCCCTCAGGACTGGTACCCGGCCGAGGAGGAATACCAGGATCGTGGTCGTCCTTCGTCTCGAGTTTCTTCTTACCGTGATTCTTCTATCTTCCCGGACTCCCTTTCGTGGTGGTGGGAAGTCATTCTCTAGATGATGGCTTCCCCCGAGTGCTTGGGTCTTAGGTCGGCGGGCGGCTCCGGAGATTTCTCCCGGCGTGGGAGAAGATCACCAGCGACGCATTTGTTCTGTCGGTGGTACGAGAAGGGTTCTTCATAGATTTTGTGGAACCTCTTCCGAATGGCGTCCTCCGGAGCCGCTCTCCGATCATGTCCCCTCTTTTTCAGAGTCACATTTCCTCCGATTTCGTGTCTCTGTTAGTGAAGGGGGCAATAGGGGAAGTAGACGATCACCCGTGTCTTTGTTTGTCGCCGGTGTTCGTAATTCCCAAGTGTTCGGGTTCTTTGAGAATGATTCTCAACATGAAGCGGTTTGGCCTTCATTTGGGAAAGGTTCATTTCCGAATGGATCATCTGGCAACCATCCTTTCTTCATTGGATCCCGCAGACGTCGCGGTTTCTTTGGATCTTCGCGACGCTTATTTTCATGTGCCGATACATCCGCGGTCGCGGGATCTTGTGGGGTTTTTGCCTTCCTGGGCAAATTCTACCGTTACAGAGCGCTCCTGTTCGGTTTGCGCCCTGCTCCTCGGATTTTCACGAGAGTCGTGGCGTCAGTCATGCTGTTGGATCATATGCAGACTCTGATCAGCAGGACTCAAGATCTCGGATTTCTCATATTTTGGGAGAAATCAGAATTCGTTCCGGCTCGCACGCCGTCTTACCTAGGTGCTCAGCTGGACATTTTTCATCAGCTGGCTCGTCCCAGGCTCGACAGGGTCGAGACGATAGTCAGGACTGCTCGGTCTCTGAGATGTGCGCGTCGGGTGAAAGCCGAGTGTTGGCTTCAGTGGCTAGGGTTTCTCTCCAGTCTAGTCGGCATGCTTCCAGATTGTCGACTGTTGATGAGTCCCTTCCAACTCTTTCTGTTGGAGTTTTATCAGCCGAGCGCGAGTTCTTTTATTGTCGTGGATCTCCCTGTTGTCCGGAGTCAAGGGTCTTCTAGGTCCTTGGCTTCGTCGTTCCTTCTTCCTTCAGGGCAAACGCTGCCGAGTTCCTCTCCCTTCTGTGACCGTCACCACGGACGCGTCGCTATTGGTTTGGGGAGGTCATTGCCAGGGGTCAATGATTTCAGGAGACTGGAGTCATCTGGAATTTCTGCCCCACATCAATGTGTTGGAACTCATGGGAGTGTTTGCTTCGCTTCTTCACTTCCGTGCTCGTCGGGTGGGTCGTTCGGTTCTGATTCTTACGGACAACGTATCGGTGATGGTGTACATCAACAGACAGGGAGGCACTCTTTCTGTGGCTCTGAACGAGTTGGCCTCTCAACTCTGGGCGTGGTGCAAGGGGGCGAGGGTGTTCCCGATTGCATCACATATCCCGGGCGAAGAGAATATCTTAGCGGACTTTCTCTCCAGAGGCAAGTGCCTTCCCTCAGAGTGGACTCTGACTCCGACTGTCTTCAGGCAACTGAGGAGAGTGTTCGGTGTTCTCGACATCGATCTCTTCGCAACTTCGCTCAACCATCGTTTTCCTCGATATTCTCGAGAGTCCGGGAACTAGGAGCTTTTGCTCTGGACGCTTTCGCGATCCCGTAGAGGGATGGAGGGCTTACGCCTTTCCCCCGTTCGCGTTGTTTCCCCATGTGCTCTGGAAGATCAGGGAAGATCAAGCGATGATGATTCTCATAGCTCCTTGGTGGCCGGCGAGGTCGTGGTTTCAGGACCTCCTGACCCTCCTGGTGGGGACTCCGTGGTCGTTGCCGTGTCATCCGGATCTGGTGTCGCAATCTCTGTCTGGTTTTCTACACCAGCGGCCGGAAATCCTCCGTCTGACCGCTTGGCGGTTATCGGGAAGAGGGCTCGTTCGTCAGGTTTCTCCGAACGTGCTGCACAATTTCTAGTCCAGAGTAGACGAGAGTCGACCAGGACGGTTTTCAGCTCCTGGTTGGATGCTTTTCACACTTGGTGTGAGGAGGTGGGCGTCGCCCCTAGAGAGGCGTCTTTACCTTCTATTGCTGACTTTCTGATCTCTTTGTATGACAAGGGGAGAGCTCTGTCAACGATTTGTGGCTATCGGTCTGCTATCTTCGGTTTCTTCTGCTCCTCAGCTAGCGGCTCTTTTGAAGTCTTTCTTCCTTAAGAGACCCTTCTTCAGACCTCTGACGCCAGTGTGGAGTTTACCCAGGGTTTTGGCCCTCCCTTCGAACCGCTGTGTTCTGCGACGCTTCTGCTTACTACGGTCAAGACGGTTTTTCTCATGGCAATCTCTTCTGGTCAGCGTAGGAGCTCACTTCATACCCTTTCAGTTTCCCCTGGGCATATCCGCTGGGAAGGACGTGGGGTTCGTTTGATTCCCAAGGCTTCTTTTATTGCTTAGAATCAGTCTGACACGTCGGGTTCAGTGGAAGTGGTGCTTCATCCCTTGTCGGATTTTTCTTCGGTCTTCGGGGACGGACTGTGGTGTCCCGTTCGCGCCCTCAAATGGTATCTTTACAAGACGAAGCCTTTTCGCAAGTCGGATCAGCTCTTTCTGGTTTCTCGAGAGCCACTTGCGGCGGCATCTCGGGATAAGATCTCCAGGTGGTTAGTCTTGGCTATCAAGGCGGCGGGCCCTGAGGCCTTGACGCCTGGCAGGACTCCTCGTGCCCATGATACTCACAGTGTCAGTACGTCTTGGGCTCTTTTCATCGGAGTTTCAGTTCGAGATATCTGTAAAGCAGCTTTTTGGAAGTCTCCAAGTTCTTTTACTGTTTTTTGCCTCAAAGATGTGCCCGCGGGCGAACGAGCTTTTGCGGTCGCTTCTCTGAAGTCGGCTTCGTCGTCTATTTCTCATCAAGTTGATATGTTTGCTTGGTTTTTACCACCCGGCTTTAATCTGTGCTGGTCTTTAGCAAAGTAGAATAGGTAGATACGTTGATTTATTGATGTAAATCATGAAAATCAGTATTGATTTTATTATTTACGATATAAATCTACGTATCTACCTATTTTCCCTCCCTCCATCCCCAGCGCCTTTACCAAGGTGTGTCCTAGGGAACTCGTGATAAGAGGAAGAGGTTACGTTGGCGGCGCTCGGACGCAAGGGTCACGGAGGGCGCCTTTGGGCGGGGGGGTATGAGCAATTTGGCGATGTGTTTTAAGTTTCGGTTATGCAATGTTGAGGTGCAACAATAGCAAAGTAGAATAGGTAGATACGTAGATTTATATCGTAAATAATAAAATCAATACTGATTTTCATGGTTTGTTGCATATTTGTTATTTGTTTACCTATTTATAGTCCTCCTGGTCATACATGTGAATACTTTTTTGTTGTCATTATTTTTAGGCCTAACTGTTTTTGTTGGTGTTTACTTTCATTGACTGTAAATTGGTTGATATCTGCCTACTTCATTTTTGTAACTTTTGGTGGAAAGATATACCGGTAGCGGAAATGTATGTTCAAGCGGTCTTGAAATTTGTATCCTATTAAAAATAGATCACAATTATGCCTTTTAATCACTGGAAAATGAAGTGAAGTAAATGTACACATACCATTAATTGTGATGATTTTTTTGAGATAAAAAATGCCAAGATGAAAGTGAAAAACATTTTGAAATACATGTATGTAGAATGTCTGGAATCTTTGAATTTTAAATATCCTTTTGATTAATACAAACCTCTTTGTCAGATCATTTGTATAATTTATAGTCCAGCTATCATTAGATGGGATTGCATTACCTATTCTCCTTGAAGAAAGCAATGGATACAAAATACCAAAATGAGTGGGAAAACTGAAGGTGTCTTTGAGCATACATGGGTCAAGTTTGGCTCCAAGTCAAAGACCTTTGGAAATGCTCCCCCCCCCCCAAAAAAAAAAAAAGAATCACTGTGTGTGGGCAGATTGATTTATGAAGTGCCATGTTGCAATCTTGGTTGGGAAACATGATATTCCAAATTACCTTCAAGACTAGACAGAAATTTTCAATGAATTTCTCCTTTGAAACCAAACCTCCCAAGAACTTGCGTATTGTCAATGCGGGTGGGGATTTTCTCAGTGGGGGGGGGGGGGGGGGGGGGGTTAAACTGATGATGGGTTAGAGGGAAAAATGAGGCAATTTTAATAGAATTCTTGATTGACTGCATGATGGCTCAAATGTGATAGTCATTGATGAGAAATGAAAAGGGAAAAGAAAAATACATCTTTCTCCTTTAGAATGGGGTGAAAATTAATCATTGATTTTTCAAGGATAATTCTTGGTATAAAGTTAATTATTATGAAGAGTTTGGTGTTCAGTTCATGCCAGTTTGTAATAATTGTGTTTTCATCTGTAGTTTAAAATCGAGATGCAGTAAATATAAGGATCAGTATTCATAAAATCATTCAAATTCTAAAATGTATGAATATAATATTCATATGGATATATAAGTAACTTCAAAACTTCTTTGTTTCATAATGAGATCTGATTTTCATCTCCATTCTGACATGCATCTAGCAAGACTCTAAAGCTCTGCACTTGAGGTTTCTTAATTTGATTAACTGTATCTCATGTTGACAGAATTATACTCATCTTTATAGCAATCAACGTTAGTTTCTTTTCTACTTGACAAACAAGGTGTGGTTTGGGTTAAAAGATTTAATTAATCGAAAAACAAAACACTGGACAGCTGCTCTATGTTGACTTTTGAGATAAAGAGCTTCTTTAAATTTTCTTCTGGTGATATGATATTGACGTTGAAATCTTGTTTACCTGTATAATCATCTTATTAGCTTATACTTTACTTTAATCCAACGATGTTGTAGTTCTGAGCTTATTCATTGATCCAGGATTCTTCCGTGGTTACTGCTATTTGTGAAGGGAGGAGGTTGTGTGCTAACTTGAGACGACGGACCACACAAGGAATGTTTCCTTGTGTATACAAATCGAGAAAGTCTGGTGCAAATTAACTTATTTTCAGAAAATGTTCAATGAAATGACCCAATATTTATACATGTTTGAACAAAATAGAACCCCCTCCTCCCTATTTTTCAACAAAATTTAGATTAGAAAAAACTATGAATCAATTTTATTTAGCAATGTAAATGATCAGCGGTCAGTGCAAGGTCATATTTAAGAATAAGTTGCTAGTTGAAGAAGTTATTTCATTGTACATGCCTATTAAAGATAAAGACCAGTTCTGGTCATGCGAATGCATTGTGAAAGAAACGTTGTGGAATCGATCAGAATAGGTTGATCATCTAGCATATTGGTGTGTACTGGAAGGTTCTGGAATCATCAAAATGATAAGAAATTTGGCCCAGTCTTGATAAAGCTACAAGCACTGTGCACAGAAAGATGTATATGGGACTACCCCCACACGTGCGTTATATCTATCAGGTCCAAATAGATATAATAATTTACCAAATATATCAATTAGTAGGCGGTATATCGGCAAAATTTGTATGATCATGTATTAGTCAAAACATATTCTTTCACATGTTGGTAATAAGAGCTTCCATTTCATTTTTTGAGAGGGGGCGTTTTTGAAACTGGTCTTTACCTTTAACCTGGTGAAAAAATACTCAGTTTGAAGAAAATATCTGATCTTGGGTCCTTTCAAATATAGTTCAAGTCTGTAGGTTCAAAATTTGTTTATCCCTTTTCGTCTATTCACACAAAAATGTTTTTTGTAGTGCATGTGAACATCCATCATTCATAATCAAGTTAGTTGATATTTCCTTTGTAGTGTGTACAAGTGATCAGACACTGGTTTCTTTCACTGCTGATGAAAGTCCAATTTTGTATTTTGGTGCCCATTCTGCAAATATTTTGATATTTGTAAACATTAAATTGAAATTCCTAGCTATGACGAGAGAGTTATGGTAGTCATGTTACATGTGCACCGCATGTACTGTTTTCCATGCATGGTTCAAGAGCAGACCTTTTGATCACAGCACAACAATTACGGACTTATTGATCGCAGACAAGTCATTGTTTTGCATTAACGATTGGAGACGTCTCTTTTTTCAATGAGGTTGAACTTCAGACTAGTAATTGGATGTAACGATTAATCAGTTTTCTATTGAATGAAACCCAAAGGAATGAATTTTCAAATGTATTTCTAATTTTTTTCGTGATTCATGATGATTTATTTACCTGTTAGAAGTGGGATTGTTCTTACCAATACCAAATTATTACTGTTCCACCATATTGCATGAGGAACATGTAAAAAATGATACTGATGGTACGATTAATATGGACCAACGGTTACGTGGTACAACACTGTATTTGATGTGTAAACCATGCAAGTCCAAAGTGTAAGGACTGACAACAAGATCGATAATCAAGAAAGTCAACAACAAGTTTCAAAGTTGAGTAATATTGAGCAACCTCATATAATAGGAATGCGAAATGATAAGAAATTCCTATCTTAAAGTTGTTTAATGATAAACTGGAAAACCTTCTTTTGTGTGAAATAACAAGCAATTTGTTGCTTTTAATGTCGTCATGACAACAGACAATGGGCAAATGAGCTCTGAACTTGTGAGCTCACCAACTAGATTTAGATGCTTCATGCCAGGTTTTATTTCTCTGATTCAATGAGCCTTACCAGTTCCGGACCATGTACCGGCATAGGTTTGCAATCAATTGCAAAATGACAATGGCCAATCAAGATCGCTGTTACATGCACATAATGTTTAAAGGGCTGACCATATGAACCAAACAGAAGGGGTGTTTTAAATTTGAAATTGAGCACAAACCTTTGTGTTATAGGCCAGGACCTGGTTTTGCCGTCCATACTGTGTTAGATCTCATACCAAGACATTGCATGATTAATGACAACAAATTAAGAAGACTTGGTTCATATACAAAATTAAGATTATGATATCTTGGTGTGTGTGTGTGAAGAAATACAGAAAAAATAAATAACAACTTGGCATGGAGGCGCCACAAGTGAGCTGAATCTAAGCTTTCATTCAGTCAAGCAATTATAAAGGCAGACAATTTCTATTTGACCGTCTCCTACTGTATTTATTTCATTTAGCAAGTTAATGATGCAAGATTTTCTTTTCTCGCTATTTCAATGTTTTGTTGGAATGATTTTTTTCATCTGGCTTATTCATGATATGCATAGTCGGCAGCTGCCTTTTCATTAATTTCAATTAATTTCATAAAATGTCATTAATTCACAAATTGAGCATTGCAATAATTCAATGAAGCAGTTTTAAAATGTTCTTTGTCTGTCTCCAAGTCATGTTTTAGTGAATGCTGGACTGCTCGTAGATGGTTTTTGTGAAAGTCTGCTGCCAACTTGCCATAACTGGTTTGAATAGTTATGAAATAATGAAACAATGATAAAAACCATAAAGTATATGCCTGTAGAACTTATACTGAAATATTGAGCACATCCTATGTTTCTGCTTAAATTTTTTTCTTCATGTTTATTAATAGAAAAATGAATGCTGACTCACACTCTATTCATGACTTTTGTATTTATTATTTTTTTTATTTTTTTTGCAGATTGTAGTGTGATCAGGAATTCAAAGACAATTTTCAGAGGGAGGAGGTAAATAGGAACAAATGTCAAGATGGCAGCCTCCTGGAAGACTCTTCCACCCTGTGCTGTGTTGCAGAGTGTGATGATTTTACTCCTCCTTACATTCTTTCAAACATGTGGTAAGTACAATTCAAACAATAATTATTGTAAACCTTAAATATTTGAAATATGTTGTCTTATCTCTGTTATGGATATAAACAGTCATGACCATTTGAACAAGAAACATGAAACATAGAAATATACAGCATTTGAATCTTACTTGCATTTTAATTTTCTCACATTATTTACGCCACAATTAAAAAACATCAACAAACATTTAATCTCATCTGTCAATTGACACTCACACACAATGAACTTGTGGATTTGAGGTACATTGTTGAAAGAGTCTAAATGAATAGACTAGGCACCAAGTAAAGTTCCTTTTATGAGTGTCTCTAATTACATACAAATTTAATTAATGTAATGAGATCTGATATTAGGCTTATGTAATAGGGGTAGGATTACCCTTCAAATTGGACCTTCTTAATTGCTTTCCCTTCAATTAATTAACCATCTATGGTGGAGTCGATCAGCCTGTTCCCCTTATGTGGAGCTGTTAAAACATGATGATCATAGGGTAGTCTTTAATTTGTCTGCTGTTAGTCAGACGGACAGCTAGGTTTCATATAAAGTGAAACCTGTATATAAAGACCGCTTGAGGGAAACATGAAAAGTGGTCTCTATAGGCAGGTGGTCCTTATGTACTGGTACCTTTAGGTTTCTTTTAGTACAGGTTTCAATGAGAAACCATATTCAAGGGATTTTTTTTTTTTAATTGTGTACACCTGTATATACAATTGTTTTTTATACATTTTGGTGAGTCTGAAGTTAGTTTCACTGTACCCCCTTCCTATCTGTGCTTTGGTATTACATCTATATAACATTATAAAGATGATGGAGAGATATATTAATGCAAACTGGCAGAATGATACCATCTGCCAATTTTATTCTTTTTTAATAGAATTTGCACCAAGTCTGGTGCTCCCAGATACCTGTATTTTAATTGACTTTATGCATTTTCTTTTTATCTGTTGTAGCAATAATATTAAATATTGTCTATTCACCACTCTCCATGGAAATCTGTGGTTTTGTAGGAAATGGAATATGAATAATAAGCCTCCGGAGCTGAGAGATCAGAAATTCCATTACCCCTCGATGAAATATTGCCTTTTATTGCGGTCATGTCTGCCCGGGTGAGATATTTAATGCACTGCGAGACCATATTGATATTTCTATTGATTTTTAGTTTTTCCTTGACGGATATGAAACCGCTCCGTGTCCACATTTACACCTGTTTCGACTGTATAGAAGATGTGCTAGATTTCACAGGCCGCGGATGAATGAGTTTTTATAGGATTTTTAGCGGTTAGCGTTGGTATTATTTACTTGGGTCAGGCTTTATCAAGCTCATTCTCCTGTGGAATTCTTTATGTTTGAAACATGGTAGTGCCTTTCCGTTGTATGGCTTTTCTAATGGATTGTAATGGAAGTTTACCCACATGTCAAATGGCATTGAGGAGATCTTTAGAATAACTAGTCCCTACAGTTGTAAGTTCCTAAATTATTGTCCAATTAAATATGTAAGATATTGTTGCATGTCCAGTAGGCCTATGTTGTTATCAAATTTCTATCTTTCCTGATGGATAATTATGTGCATGGCCTTTATACAGATAGAAGGCCTGGAAGTTCTAGGGGCCCAGCATTTTGAAGTACTGCTCAAACTTTTAGTCCTTACAATGCATTTAGCGTCTATATGACATTGATTTCATATTTCAATTTCATGATGGCTCTTGAATCTGAGATGATGAGCTTTAATGAATAACGTGCTCTTGGAATGTTTGATGTCTTATAATGTAGCTGATAAGCTATATCTAGTTACATTTCAAACAATGGGTGTGTCTAAATAAGTACCGGTATAAGATTGTAAATATGATACTCAAAAGTATTGGATATATATTAATAACAGTGTAGCTTACACATTTCAGGCCGAACTGTTTTATTATTGGCTTTTAATGTCAGAAAAAAAACACCTTTATTTCTGTTGGTGTAAATTTCGATCTGAGATGTTAAGAAGTTTCCTTGATCGATAAACGTTTTACAAGAGCCCAAGTAACCTCCATAACAAGTGGGTACTTCACCAAATAGTAAAAAAAGTCTTGAATACATTGGATAATTCGCCCAATGAAAAACTGAAATGCTCCTTGCTGGCCTTCCGATTAGACCAGAGCGCATGATATTGATCTCCTTTACATAGATGGCATTTGGGGATGACTTATTGTTTCAAAAATCATTATTAGGAGAACTAGTAATGGTTGGATTGGTATGTAATGATTTTTATTTTTTTTCCTGGTTTTGTAAATTGCAGGAAACACTTTAAAGATGCATTTCTTTGATTCTAGAGTATCTGATTACAAATCGTTTAACTGCAAGTCTGTTTTCTGTGCATGTTACAAGTACCAGTACAATTGATCTTTTTGCTTTGACGATATGATTGACTTACATAGTGTTCTTGAAACAATGGTGGGTCATTTTGATTTTTGTTGTAATAATCTATATGAAAATGAAACAAGCAGTTATGGAGTGGAATTCTATGACAGTAATGGCTTTAACCTACAGGCCCTTTTTGTCTTCGGCTTTTAATTGTCAACTTGCACCCATAATGAACTTCATTTTCAAGCCGCTTTACAATTCACGGCCATCGTTGCGTGGTGTTTGCATACTACACAATTAGACACATTGCAAAGTCTTGCTCCCGTTCATAATGCTCCGTATCAGTTCATTACGTGTTAATGAGGAAAAGATTGAAAAAATTCAACTGTAGCTGGGAATCGGCGCCGAGCCGTAAGGTTCAGGGAAAGTTCAGCAACCTTGATTAAAGAAAATTAACTGACAGAATGAAATGGAGCTCATTGTTTTTTTCTTCTTTTTATAAGTTAGATGTGTCATTGATAAAACTGTTCTATTTTTATTCTCAATGATGTATTCACGTATGAGGTGAATAAGTTAACTATGGGTTGATTGCTCTGTCATATTATTATTGTTATGATGGTAATGATAACCATTAATCTAATTGTATCTCACGGCAACTAAACAAACAGAAGCACCATGATTGTGCATAGTGTACAGTAAAAACCTGTCTATAAAGACCACGTAGGGAAAACAGATTAGTGGCCTCTATAACCAGGTGGCCTTTCCACAAATTATACAAAGATAATTCTTCTGAGAGGGTCAATTGAACACCTTTATATCTGTTAGTGTAAATTTTGATCTGAGATGTTTCCTTGGAGTTGGAGTGGCTACTTCACCAAATACTCAAATACATTGGGCTGAGGATAATTCCCATCTTCCTGATTTAGGTGACCACTATAGACAGTTGACCCTTATATATTGTTGGTCACTCATGACCAGCTCGTCATAAGAGCAAGCATAATTGAAAATGAACCTCCGGCAATTTCTATAGCCTTGTAACGCTTAATCAATTGAAAATTACGAATATGCCAGTGACCCGTTAGGTTACCAAAAAATGAGTTAAATTTTTGAAAAAAAGTTGCTATTTGGTTATTATTTCATGTATGAAAGAGCAAGAAATTTATTCCTCTTATGATTAAAAAAGTTACGGTACATAATCATTAGTCAATTTTCTTCTGCTTGTGCAATTTGAACTTCCTAATATAGTAACTGGTTTTTAAATAGTCACATCCAAATATAAATAGTTATGAAATACAACAATAATGAGATCGAAATGACTGTTCTGAATCATTAATCAGTGAACTCCAGTATTTAATCAGATCTCTTTGCTTGTGAGCACCAGCATATCAACTGATTTGCAATGTACCGTATGTCTTTATTTTTGCATTGGGGCAGGTCCAAGCTATTGTCCCCTCTGGGGGTCAAATTTCATCTTTATATATATTTAACAAACTATACCTCATTTTAAAGCTGAAACTATGAATTTTATGAATCTGATAAAAAAAATTTAAAAAAATAAAAATACGAAGAGTGCCAAGGTCACGAACTTCGATTTTTATTAATTAGCGTGACGTACGGGACATTACATTTTTATTTTTGTATCTCGTTTGAATTATTTGTTTAAAATTAAATATCTCAGGAATTGTAGACCATCATGCTAGAAAATAGGAAAAAAATATAAAAACTTTCAAAATTAATTAATTATGCAAATGAGGTAGGTTCCAAAGTGTCATGTCCCGTACGTCACAATTTGATCATAATTTGTTTAATTTTAATTATGAAAATAATTATTTTTTTTCAAGATATTCTAGGAAGTTCTAATTTAGATGAATACCTAACAAAAAATAGGTTTAACAAAAATTACAAAAATTCTGTGTTGATTACATAATCAAATTAAGAAATGTGACGTACGGGACAAGTGTGTGACGTACGGGACAACCCCATATAAAACCAATGCAAGATGTGAAAAAGGAAATGACCAAAAGGAGAATATTTACTGTGTTAGGAAACTTGTTGTATACAGGGATATATGAAGATTCCAACTGGGTCCCTTCTAGGAATTTACTTGTTTGTACTGAATTTGATGTAATTAGTCTTCAAGCCAGACCCCTGGTATTATCAACTTTGGTATTTTGCCAGTTGATGTCCCCACCATTGGCAGGATGCTAATTGTAAATCATAATAGTGTACTAGTTCCTGGAATGAGTCTAATGAAATTATATGGTAGTAGATGCACCAGAAGCTGGCTTTTACAACTCATAGATGCTGCAGGTAAGAATCTCTGTACAAATGTATGCTATCAAGCTCTCCATGTGAGGTTTTTTTTGATATTCTATTTAAATGTCATATATGATGGTAAAGGGTTACAGCATACACTGTACATGTTATGGAGCCAGCTTGGGAATTTTGATCTCCTAAAAAATAAATCATAACTTTTAAGGAAGGATAGCCTTTTTGAGTATTTCACACTCTCACCCACTTAACATTTTTAACAATTTTACACCCATGCATTTTTGTTGATTTTGCTTTAATCTTTTGAATTGTGGAAAAGGTCACACAAATCTTTAGGGTTTTAATTTCTTATATCTGGTGGTGTTAATAAGATGTCTTTAATCAATACAAAATACATTCAAGATTTATATTTTTGTATCCATCTTTCACAAACATGTAGGCTACATTAATGTACATCAAAATTCTTGAATATATGACAGCAACATAATGTTCTAATCTGTGATAAAAGGATTTTAAAAAAGACAATACGTTCAGCATTATCTGAATTCCTTCAAAATTCTATGATATTACTATCAAGTAATTCAAACAAGCTATGAAGAAAAGACTTCATATTTTTAATGTATCTTTGTTCACAAACACTTAGAGCATAAGAAATGTTCTTTGACAAAATATGATGTGCCGAGTGTGCCCCTGTGTTTCAAACAAGTTTACCGATAAATAAAAGTTTTCAAGTTCAAGTTCATCTTCTTCATTAATTATTATTTAAAAACATTTTGCAATGTTAAATGGAATGGATTTAATGAGAGAAGAATCATGACTGCACATGATAGATGGTAAAATGGAATAAAAATGTAATATAGTGTGTATCATCTGTGTATGAATATATTAATTCAATTTTTTTTCTTTGTTAAAGTAATATTTGTATTGATTTACCCCATAAATTAACACAGAGGATATTAAGTGATGGTCAGAGGATCTAATTGGGTTCTAAAACACTCTAATTGTCACTGATTTAAGTTAAAATTGTTCGCATTTAACAAATTTTGACGAAAATTCTTCATTTCAATGCATTTTCCCATAGGGAAAAGTTGTCCCGTACGTCACGTGTCCCGTACGTCACATACACACATTTATGTTTTGGTATATTACATAACAACGAAAGGTCAGAAAAATATGGTAATAGTTGTGATTAATGCTTGATTCCATAATGAATTAAGATATCATTACCATAAATCTCATAACTTAATAAATTCAGAGAACTTTTATGATGAACTTATTTTTGAAAAAGTCAGAAATTCTCTGGTCCCGTACGTCACGCAGCACATTAATTACATTAAAAATTAATTTATGAATTGGTCAGAACTAAAACTTTCCACAAATGAACTAGCCCATAATAGCCACAGACTCATACCAAAAGATAGCCATATAAATAATGTCATCCATTGTTATTTCTTGTTTAAAGTCTCTGAATGTCCCGTACGTCACAAAGCAAATAGCTTGGACCTGCCCATTGCTGAACTTAAAGAAAGATTTTATTTGGACATTAAATTGCAATGGCCTTTTCTTCGAAGCATTTGAAAGAGAAATATAGGCCGTCTTCACTATCTCGAGATTGCCAAATATCCAGCTATTTGAACTATCCCGATCGCAAACTATCCAGCTATTTGCTTCTTCATTAGACCGAAGTAGCAAATTAGCTGGATAGTTGGTCGGGATAATATCCCAAGATATCTCGGTCTAGTTTGCAAAATATCCCACTATTTCCGAACTAGCGGGATAATTTGCGACCATCTTCATTAGACCGAAGTACGGAGTCAAATATCCCGATCCCATCATGCACAACGATTTCCGGTTTTCCTCGCACAGTATGCGATCTATACCGCTCAGCGCACTGACCTTGAGGCTCAGCGCCGCGCTAGTACAACTAGTAAACACGGAAAACCGCAAACTAGACCGAGATATCTTGGGATATTATCCCGACCAACTATCCAGCTAATTTGCTACTTCGGTCTAATGAAGACGCAAATAAGCTGGATAGTTTGCGATCGGGATAATTCAAATAGCTGGATATTTGGCAATCTCGAGATAGTGCAGACACGCCTTATGAGACTCAACAGGCTCCTTGAGTAACTTGAGAAGGTCAAGTAGAATTGAACAAAAAGCGGGCAAAAAGCCAGGAAACAGTAAATAATCCAGGACAGAATAATAATTTTTGATGACTGATACAAGATACAGGTCAAATCAAGTGAAGACTGTTTCTAGCCATGTTCGCACGGGACCATTAACATTTTAAACTGCAAGTTTGTAAGTTTGCGAAACATCAAAATTTTAAACAATGGCCTCTGTCACACTGCATGGTTCCCACGGAACTGAAGCAAAGAGTGTTTGACGTTTTACTACAACAAGTCCAGAAAAGAATCATAATTAATACCTGCTGGCGAAAACTCAATGTGAATTGAGACCACATGGCATGCATAATACACTCAACAACCAAATTATTCATACCTTTACTAAGTTTAGTCATTTGTTAAGTATGTGAAAATAGATTTGTCCCGACGACGCATGAATCTTGAGAATGTGACATATTAAAAGCTTACATCTATTAAATTATTCAACAATAAAGGCCCTAATTCATCCAGTCAACCTTTCATCTCGAGTTACAAAAATTAGAATTTTTTTAAATTTACAACAGGTATGAATAATTTAGTTGTAAATTTTACATGTAACTTCAAATGAGGACAATATATACATGAACGAGGCTTTATAGATAATATTCAGTCAGTATGGTGGCTGTGACATTTTGTGATCAAATTGTAAATGGAAAAAACAAGAGGCACAGTTACCCCATATTGTCATGCAGTTGAGAGAGGCTGTTGTGTTAATAATGTCATGGAGCTAATCGATACAACAGCGGTAAATATCGTCTTAGTAAAATGACTGGAACAGGTGGCGACGTGTAAATGAAGTTAGCAGATACCTTGAAACGTGTTGTACAAAAATGACATAATGACCCAATTCATGTAAATTAGGTCCAGTACATACATGTCAGGCCTAATAAATTCAGGAATCACATTTGGGGGAAAGTCATACAATGTCATTTTGGGCGAGGGTCGGAGGAGGGAATTTGGGTTCGTGTATTATAATGTTGTAGCCTAAATCCTTTATCTTCTGATATTTCAGCTTTGGTGAATACTTATAGAATAGTGCATAATGTAAAGACTGCTCAAGGCAGACAGGGGAAGCAGTTTCTGTATGCATGTTGTTTTTATTTAAAGGTCCCTTACTTCAATAAGGATCCCTTTTCTAGGGAAACAGAAACTATTGCCATGATACAGACATTCATGTGGTCTTTCTCTACAGGTGGTTACTTTGAGCAAACTTGACTGTATATATATATATATGTATCCGTAAATAAATAATTGATGTTGATGTTTCAAATGGTTTTAACTAATAAGAAGTTACCAGAGGAGGATCCAGAAGTTTGTGGTGGGGAGAGGGGGGGGGGGGGAGGGGGGAGGGGGTGCAGGTTTCTTTTAGGTAGAAAAATTGAAAGGGGCATTTTGGGGGAGCAACTTATCTTCTTTTTTTTTGGGGGGGGGGGGGGTAGGGAAAGCATGGAACAGTTGTGCCCCCTCCCATGAACTTCTAACAGTGTTATTCAAATCTGCTATTTCATTTTCTAGTACATACCTTTATTGCAGAAATGTGATGGGATGTATACCTAGTTCTTACTAAATGAGCGTGATATACTTCCCCATGTCTGGCGGAGCAGTGATCTGTTTTCAACAGGTAAAAAAATGAAACATTCATGGATTGAGGGCGATAACAAGGGCGATAACAATGTCGAGACAATTCAATGAGAGTCGGAAGACAGGCGCAGCCAGACATCCATGACAGACGGCAGGATAACTTGTGTTATGATTACTTCCTGTATGTGCTCTGATCATTGCAAAACCTGTTTCTACTCCAAGATCATCAACAATTACCATTATCATTTGTTTATGAATGGTGAATAAAGGAATAAGAAATGATTATGTCTTGTCTGTGCACTCTGCGATTATTGTAAAACCCTACATGTAGCTCAACTTGAAGATTTATCATTTTCAATCATGATGAATAAAAAAGAAAGGAGTCTGTATCATTCCTGGGGAAAAATGATGTCAACAACTATTTTCCTTTTCACCCGAATGTTCCCATCATTGGTAGATTTAAAGCATAACCAGCCTGCCACCTATCGGCCACCCCCCCCCATTTAAAGCCCAATTTGGCCAACCATTGCCTCCCCCCTGATTGTTTCCTTGTGCCCCCTTTCAATTTTTAGACCCCCCCAAAAGCTACTAAAATATGCAAATCTTTTTTGTATTGTTTGTACTTTTAGGATTTCTGCTCGTCAGAGATCAGGACCAAATAAATATGATATTCATAACATTCTTTGCTTACTGTCAGAGGTTTTCGGGGATTGTCCCCTCCCTCCCCCCCCCCCCCCCCCCCCCCCCCCCTCCTCTGCTATACAGAATCTTAGATGCGCCCATAGCTCCTATCAACCTACATGTATTCACTCTGCTCCATTACCTTACATTAATCTACAATACCTTTAACCCTCTGTTAATACAAGAATGTCTATCCACAGTCTGATTCATACCTTAATCATTAGGCAGCGTAGGTATGTCCATGAGCTTGAGGTGTACTGCTTATAATAACGGTGAATCATGTTACTTATCCAAGGTTAAGGGCCCCATTCGGACTATGAAAATATTGTTGTATAGCCATGAAGAAAACAGTGTAGCTATACAATATGTAATTTCTTTATAGTCTGACTACGTATGATGAAATGTATTCTGAAACTCTGTATAGCAAAATGGATGTGCGAGCATCGTTTTCAATGGAAACCCAATAAAGAATCACGGTCTGCTTGTATAATGTGAGCGTCATGTCATACAAAAAGCGTAAAAATGGTTGGGGCTTAATGTGAGTGAGCTTGATGATTCAAGAACTGTCATCTAAGCTGTTGTTAAACATATGTCATGTTGTCAACCTACTAGCATCCTTTTCACACACAGCTAAAATTCATCGTATCTAGAGATGATTAGTATAATAACTCAACAGTTTTAAACATGTTTATAGAAAATTTTCCCTGTGTGAACATCGTTTATACGATGTTGGGATAGATACGAAGTCGCGATTCATACGCCCCTAAAAGCAGGCTGCAGATACGAAGTTCGTATCTAGAGAGCTTGACATTTTGTGTGTGAAAGGTTATTCGTGTTTAAACGTGAGCGTGCGCTTTGATTGATATGACGTGACCTTCAATGCACATTGGCACTACTGCGCATTTTACGAGCAGTAGTTAATCACGAAACGATTAACGATCGCACCGAAATTTCTGTGTGTGAATGATATCGTATGTTCAGGTGATTAGTTTAAAGCCCTTTAAAGTTAAACTAATCATGTTTATAGAATTTTAGCTGTGTGTGAAAAGGCTGCTAGTCTCTTAATATAATGTAAGGAATTTTTCTTTTGTCCATGTAGATGTATGCCCCTTTCTCAATACAATGATTCGTTTTTTAACGTTTTTTTTAATGAGTTTCATTTAAATTTCCTATCATGTGAACAGACCATTTGGTAATGATTTTGAACCTACCGGTATGTAAGATTTCCAGTCATCTCAACCCCCTTGTCAGGATTAATAAGGTAGCCAGGGGATTAGGAGGGGGACATACATGTACCTGCCTTCTGTCCATGTATCATACAGAATACGAGGGCTTCATCATATCCTCACTTGATTCATTTCTTCCTTTTCCTTCTGCTGCTCAGCTATTATTATTTTAGTGAACTTACTTTCATAATGCGTTTATAGGATTATAAATATTTTTGGCTTCCAGGTAGACTGTTTTTTCCTTCGTATTGACCTCCACCCCCTCCCCCTCCCCCTCCCCTGCTCGAAAGTGTTGACGCTATATGTCACCTCACTACAAATTTTATTAGGAGAATGAGTGATATTACTTAATAGCTTATATATACTCTAGACAAGTAATTGAAAATGATATAAAAACAAAATTAAAGTAAATTCATCACAGTTTTCCTTTCAATGAACATGCATTTGCAAGAGAAGTGTTGACTAATGTACGCAAATGTATATTTATTTCAAGAACCCTTGGTTTATGTATAGAATCTGTAGAGACTAGAGATGGAATTAACCGTGCATACATTGGTTGTCGGTATGTCAGACAAACATCTAGCAAGCTTTTGAGTCCTCAGGAACATCTTTTCTTCATGGAAATACACATGACATTTATATACAGTAGAATTGTCCATAATCTAGTATTATCTCAGTTTCAGTATGTTTGTTGACATTTCATTTTCTTTTCTTTTTCATTTTTGTCATCACAGAAAGCATGCCAGGCCTACGAAGAAGGCGTCAGGCTGGTGCCATGGAAAGCCTGTTCTATACCAGCGTTTGCGAGAGCAAGACGATGGACTTGCGTTGCCCGCCCGGATTCAATATCTATATCCAGGAAGCAAACTTTGGACGCTCGGACAATGTAACGTGTACCAGCGGACCTGTAACAACGTCAGAATGTTTTTCGTTGAATGCGAAGGAAATTGTCGCCACCAGGTATGTGTTCGGAACGCTTTTTTTCCTATCGAAACGTCAGTCGTGCACCAACTTAAATTACCAGTCAAATCATTTTTTTTAAACGATCACATCATTTTTTATTCCTATTGTTGACACGGTTTATACATTGCAACAGATGCTGGTAGTAGCATTTTTACTGAAGAAGAACAGTGACTTAATTTACCTTAACCTGAAATGCACTCTTTATCTAGGATACCAGTACTATTTCATATTTGTTATTGTGTTACATTATAAGATGGCTTCATTACCTGGACCAGCATTTAAGAAATATTATACAGTTTTATATCAATTTCTTATGGTGATCATATCATTGATCTCATCTTTACATAGTTACTTGTAATGCATTGTGGGAAATAACTCCAACGTACATGCATAGATCTTTACCTGTGATATGGGGCAAAGGAATGTCACTTGTGAAGAATTCTGTGGAAACATGATGCAGTAAATACATATATAATTTCCTGTTTGATTACATATTTGAATAAGTAGAACCAATATATTACATGAACCTTTTATTTGAATAAGAAAAATTATGATTCAAAGTCCATTACATACAACTGTTAACCAAATAGTATGTAGGCCTATCATAAGAAAACATAGGGTGATAGATATTATAAGCGAATAATGCAAAAATGTCAGGTGAAAGGAAAGATTAAAGTGATTTCACTTCACTTTTTGACTTGTAGGCCAATAAGGAAGAAAACAAAGATTGGATGATTATTTAAGCAAGTAATGCAAGAATAACAGTTAGGAAAGAAATAATTGAAGAGGAAACATTCAAAGAACTGCTTTGTCCATGCTATTTAATCCAAAGAGGCTTAAAATAAAAGCCGTTCCACTTCAAAAAGATGAATGCAACAGAATAAAAAGAGAAGGAATTTGTGCGACAATGGAGGATGTGCTTATCTTGAAGAAAAATGTCAAACACAAACAGAAACCAAGTCAACAAAAACAATAGCACTGGAACGGAACCATTATGTTTACTCTGAAGCATGGGTTAAGTACAATGTACATCTTACATACAGGGGGAAAAAAACACGGGGGCTTGGGGCGAATTAGCCCCCCAAATGCCAAATAGAGCCCCTTAAAGTCTTACAAGAGCTCCCAAATTTTGCATAAAGTTCAATGCAAAACAAATTAAAGAATTTTCATGCAAGCAAGCTTGAAAAGTAGCCCCCCAAATTTTTAAAGTAAATTTTCCCTGCTTACACATATATTGACTTGTTTGACATATGACTCAAAAGCAGGTTCCCATCCTTTAGATTTCAGGGAATTTTAAACGGATTAGATGACATCCGTGCAAATTTTCAAGATCCCTTTGTCACAATTCACATTCAAGTATTTTCTTTAAATTGCTGGAAAATGTACAATTTCCAATCCTCCATTGGGACAGAAAATTGAGCTATGTTTTGACTAAATGTCAAGGCATTTTCCTCATGGACTTGAGTGAATCAAAACAACTCCTCAAGTGTATAACTTTTGGCACCATTTCCGCAGCTACGTGTATGCTCCTTATATTTGAGCAAAACATTTCATGGTTTCTTGGGAACGTTGGAAGGATAAGTTAGTTATATTGGCAAAAATTTCTAGGGGTAATTTAGCATTTGCCTTCAAAAAACGGAAGCACTTTTTGGGGGGTTCTGCAAATCATTGTGATGTTTTATTTTAAGTGCCCTTAGTGAGCGAATGTAAACAAACCTGCCTACAATACATACATACATGCATGAGATATGACTCAATATTTGATTTATTCTGAAAATGGTATTTATCCCCCAGTCTTATCTTGTAGCCATCATTATACTGATAATATGTTAACTTTGTTCCTACTTAAGTGGACTTTAACAAATTCAGCAGTTGATTGTTGTCACACACATGTTGTCCAATGTAATTTTCCCCCGGAGGTGTTAATATCATAAACTTTGTTCCCATTTTAGAACATTCGACAATCAAATTTTGTGTCACATACAGTTTTTGTTGAACATTATTCACCAAACAAATAGGAAGGCAAACAAATAATTCACTTGAAAATATTTGCCAACATATATGATTAGGGTAACCTAGGATGAGCCTGTGTAGTACACATTAATTATGACCAAGTTCACCTAGAATTGATATTTTTTCCCTGAAGGCAACATGAAAGCTATACTTATATGAAAAAGGAATATGTAAGAAATTGAGCAAATGTTGGTGGTGACTTCGACTATAGTGCACAGCAAAATAGTTAAAGTTAAAACATAGGCCGATATAATGAACTATAACAAGAAACAACATGAGACAGATATGCTTGGAAACAAACATGATTTTTTTCAGGAAGCAATGTAATCAAAGAAAATAAAGAGGAAAGACATGTATGTAGATTGGGAATGCATTTAATGTGAACCTGTGATTAACATTTGTTTTGAACTCTGTCCTTTTCCTCCTAGCTTTAGACTTCTCCTTTGATGTGTTCTATTAACACAAGTATGTTTAGTTAGATTTCACCACAATTGCTAAACAATTGAGAGAAAGAAAAAAAGAAGTAAATTGACAACAAGTTGCTGGTAGATTAGGTCAGAGATTACTAAATGTTAACACTTTGTGGCATTTTTTACCTGTAGATTTTGCATCATAACTATGAAATACAAAGATTTTTCCAAGGGGTTACTAAATATAACACGAAATTTGATCACAATTACAGAAGTGTGATTTGGTCACAGATTACTATTATTGTAAAACCTTTTGTACAATTTTATTTTTTATTTTTTAATTGCATTAGCAGAATAGTATTTGAAATAATAATAAGTCTTAGTGTGATACTATTACACCCAAATATGACTACAAATTGTCAGAGGTAGATTTACTAGATTAGGACAGATATTACTTGGGTTAAAAAATGTTCATGTCATATCTTGTATGGCAATAAGTTTTTAGCTTGTTTTGTTTACAAACATAACATATCAAGAAGAGCAGAATTCTTTTCATCATAGTCTTTCTGTTCTGTATTTTTTGCTTCTCTGGGATAACCTTGAACTCTTCTGGTATTTATTTATTGTTTTAAATTGTTAATTAGTCATAATGAAGATAGAGACCTTGTAACGCGATATGCATGTAATAAATGGCTTGGTGCCAGCATATTGCTTGTGTTGGGGGTGGCATCAACATTGTGTTGATTTTTTTTCAGAAGGAAAGAAAATTAGAAGCTGATTCTGATGATGTTGTCTTCAATAACCAGAGATTTTTTTGTTTACGTAATAAATGGGATTTTGTATGGTATGAGCCATGAATGAGAAATAGACAGAATGTTCTAAAAAATGCTGAGCAATAGTATATATAAGAAACATATCAATATGAAACATTAATATATAATATGGACTACTCTAAATCCAATTTCTAAAATGATGAAGTAGTTACAATCTTTTAAAAAGGAACACAGTTAATGGGACTTAAATGATACTCTACAAGACTATGACACTGATACGTTTTACACAGCATATTTGATAGCAAAATTTGAAGCATAAAACTGGGGATGCAGTAACCAAAACGCAACAATGATCCTATTGGATGAAATACAAGGTTTTTCCTTTGATCCTATAGTTAATTTTCCACTTATTATTACTATTTCATAACATGACAAGGGGATATTAATTTTCAATCCTTTTCTGGTGTATTTTTCTTAACCTACCCTTGCCTGATTTCAACCGGAATGAGCACGCTTTCCTCCTACTCTTCACAAATTCCACCTATGCTTTCACTGTATTAACAGCAAATGTTCTCTCGCCCCTACGGTTAATAACCCATTTCTTCCATTTCTAAACATCTTTTTGAAAAGATGTTTTAATAGATTCGATATGTGAATCGAAGAAAATGATCAAAATGAGAGAAATATTAGAAGATAAAGAAATCAGGGTCTTACAAAATTGTGTTATTATTTTCTCTAATTATGTAGAGCTAATATACACATAATGTTATATTTCTGTATGAATTCTAATATTTGTTAATCATTTTGTGTGAGGTATGAATATCTCTATGGAGAGATTAGAAAGTTTGATCTTGTGACAACATTATATTACTCTCTGCCATGGTAATGTCAACAGACAATTAATCGACCGAGCTGCACAGAGGCCGTGATCACGCAGAGCCATTTCTGCCCGT
The DNA here is from genome assembly GCA_035222895.1 of Strongylocentrotus droebachiensis. Taxonomy (NCBI): domain Eukaryota; kingdom Metazoa; phylum Echinodermata; class Echinoidea; order Camarodonta; family Strongylocentrotidae; genus Strongylocentrotus; species Strongylocentrotus droebachiensis. The sequence continues at coordinate 131,228 of JAVYIG010004579.1, read as the reverse complement.
AATGAATGATTTTATTTGAACCACGATGTATGAAGGGCAACATTTGGACACCAGATGAACGCTTTCAGTAATTGACGATTCATTAGAAGCAGGGCCGTGGAAACAGCGGCATGAGCATAAATATGTGGCGCAACATATATCGCATATCAGACATAACTATAATTTAAAAACAACATGAAACTGTTACAAGATACACAGAAAAACGAGACAGAAAACGATACAGGAAAATAGTGAAGAAAGAGAAACCAAGAAATCATATTTCTGAATTTTCTGATTTTCTGAATTTTCATAGCTTTACCCACTATTGTATATGGTCACACTTCTTGTAGATTAGAATTAATAAACTTTGGAGGATATATCGTTTGGTATACTAATTTATCTTTTTATATGTTAATTTATCTGTAAACTAATTTATCTTTATATGTTTATCTGTAGTAAATTCATTCAACCGAGGTCTCTTTTTGAAATGATCTTTAAATTATTATTACATGAAATATTCTATGATATTCTTCTTTTATTTCCTCAAAGGACAAGCGTTTAAATGAAGCTGAAACCGTTTTAAGTGCACTTTCCTCTCTCATGAATCTCTCATCATCTTAACCAAATTGACAATGATCTTCCCTTCTTCACCCCTTCACCGGCCACGCCTTCTTTTCTGCCCCCCTCTCTCCCACCCCCTGACTGGTTGCCCCACCCCTATCTCTTCAGTTGTAATAACCGTGGTACCTGCACCATCCACGCCACAATGCAATTATTCGGCGACCCTTGTCCGGAAGAGCCCGCTAAATTCCTTGAAGTCAAACTACGGTGCCGAGTGCCCAGTGAGTAACGAATGAAACGGGAATGAAAACCTCGAAAGAGAACGCTACTAAAAATTGCATGGGGAAGCACGACCTGAAACGCCTTAGAAGCCGCCTCCTGCACTGACTGCATGCACAACACTTGGAACGTTTTGGCAAATCGTTTCGACCGTTAGATTGCATGGCACGTCGTTTGAACATTGAACGACAGCTGCACGAATTGTGGTTTAGCTCACTGTAACTAACCCAATTACAGCATCGTCTCTTTCTCTCATAATCTCACTAATTCATTGGTACAGGCCGTCTATGAATGTCTCTGCATGCAATATAACTAACTACTAATATTTTGTCCCCCTCGATTAGGTCTAGGCTCTGCTTCTTTTTCCTTCTGTTGTGGATGACGAAGATCACATCAAACAGAAAACAATAATATTCAGTCACAAGGCCACACATTCAACAAAAAAATTATTTCTCCCTCGATCTCCCCCTTCTCTCTCTCCCTCTCCCCCCTTTCTCTCTATCTCTCTCTCTCTCTCTCTCTCTCTCTCTCTATAAATATATTTCTTCCCTTATCTCTCTCTCTCTCTCTCATCTCTCTATCTATCTCTCCCCTCTCTCTCTATCTCTCCCCTCTCTCTCTCTCTCTCTTCCATGCTCTAAATTTCACTCTTAAAAAAAAGGACTTTGTATTCTTGTAGCCCACAATTAATTTTACGAAAATCAAGAACAGTTAGGTCTAAACAGCTATTGAAAATACACCATGTATAGGCGTACTCCATGCATAAACAAAATAGAATCACACCAAATGGTGTTTCAACTAATGGTCAAGGCTCAAGCTCTCTTTCTTTCTTTCTTAAATGTCCTCTGATTGACAGTAGTTAAGGAAATCAACTTGATATTACAAGACATTGATTGACATAAGCGTTAAATAGGAGTAGAATATCCTGACACTTTTAGTAAACAAAAACAAATTATGTCCTTCGAAGGACCAAGACTAGACCAAGAACAAAACAATACCAAGAACAAAACAATACCACACATTCCATTTTGGTCCAGACTTTAGTCTACAGGCTCATTGCAGACTCTCTTTTTATATCACTTTGACAAAAATTCGTTCAAGCCTTGAGCCTATGTAACCAAACTTTGGCAGTCTGTGGCAGGGGCTGCTACAGTATAAAGAGTATAAAGAGTGCAGTCAACATAGTCTTTATTTTCCAGACCCTCCCTGCAGGAGGACTGAAAGGTCTGTTCCTGCAGACTAGTACAGTTCATCCCTGTCTACATGGAGTAACTTTTAATTTTTCTCTGAGACAATCAATATACAGTTAACAACTACTAAATTATTCATATCCTTACTAAATTTTTGTAATTTGTTTAAATATGACAAAAAATTATTTTCCCAATTTATGTTTCTTGAGAATGGGACACATTAAAGCTCACATCTAAAGGTATTCAACAAAGGCTCTAATTCGACCGGACTGCCTTTAGTTCTTGAGTTACGAAAATCACACAAAATTTAGAGAGGGTATGAATAATTGAGTTGTTAACTGATTATACTGAGCAGCTTAGCGAATCAGAATAAAATATTGACAAATGATGATGTGTTGAAGGTAAGTATGATTAGCACAAAATTAATTTCACTCACCCTACTTTTAGCATATAGGTGCGTAGAAAGATAGATCTATGAAAAAAATGAAATAAAAGTAGTTTATCATCATGTTATTGTAGTAATGCTGTATTTGATAGATCCTATGGAATGCTTTGTTAATTTGCATGTCTCTTTTTGTTTCCTAACAACTTAATTTTATAACTCCAAACAGCTGCGACAAGGAGCCCTCATGTTCGATTCAAACAACGGTTGAGATTTTTGGCGACGAGTGCCCTCCCGGTACCCAAAAATATCTTGAAGTTTTGTTTGCCTGTTTAGAAGTTCGTAAGTATCTCCTCATGGTCAATACGACTGTCCATTTTGTATTTTTATGTCCATGTGTTATACTAGTTTTCCAGTCCTGTTCTAGTCTTCCTTCAATTTCTTTTCTCTTGTATTTGCAGTATTTTTTTGAAAATAGATGGTTGACTAAAGGCTATAGAAAACATAATGGCAAAAACAAATTTCAATTTCCAAATGCCATCAGGTGATAGTTTCCTGAAGAATTAAATTTTAAAGGGCCTGGTTACATTAACTTTTATTAAAAACACAGTAATAAGAAAAAACAAGCCTCAACAATTTTGCCTTGAGGTCGTTTTGTGAAACATCTCAATCGACAGGCCTGTGTTTTATAATACTCTTCAATTTTGCTTACTTCTTTCTTCCATAATGTTTCAGTTGGTTCAATAATTACATAGATGGTATACATGTTGTGGAGCTTGTGCGATTACAATGTTTAGTCTTTATGTAATGAAACAAACTTGTCTTACCTTAAAAGACATCTCTTTTATCTGATAAACATTCTGATTTATAGAAGAAGAAAAAACCCATGCAAAACCATTGGAATCTGTTGTGTAAACTTTTCCAAAATGTAAAATATCAATCAAGTTGATATAAACATGTATATCGTCTCAGTGCCATAAAAGCGTTAACTGATATACAATTACACAGAGATAACACCCTGGCTCCCAACACATGATATCATCTGAAACTTGTTGAATATTTTCATGTGTATACTTTTAGAATAATGTTTGAAGAAATTGATGTAATTGATCTGTCTTTATCTTGTGATGATGGTTCCTATTGTTGTCTATGTTTGCCAAAGCAACTCTTGAAGAAAATTGTTTCATTGATCTCTATCGACATGTAACACTTAGAACCATGGTTTGCTGTTTAATAATACATATATTGTATTTCACGTGTATGTTTTAACTTTGCTAATATCTATTTTGACTTGCAGTACATTATAGTTAAGCTTTTTGAAAACATATTGAAAGCATGTCTTTTAACATAGATATAGTTGTAGTATACATGTACATATACTTTTTTCTATTATGAGCTTTTATACTTGTACTTTTAATATCATATTGAAAATATTTCAAACTTTATGTATACTTGTTTATATTTGGATGTATTTGTCATTTAGCTGTGAAAAGAGAAATTAACATAGTTTTTGGTGTAATTGTGCATGTTTGTAGTTTTAGTGCATACATGAATGTGCATGTATTAGTGTCACTGTTTGGTATTTATATTTTCTGGTGTACAGTATGTTCTCTGCATGTTATTGGTGGTTGTACTAAAACTATATTCATGTATAAGACTTTTTGAAAACAGAATTAATGTTTAGAATACTATGGGACATCATATATTTGTATGTAGGAACTAACTTTTTACCGTGGTAAAACGATGAACATCATATTTACCAGTTTATGTATCGAAAAATCATGGGGACATTTTCAAACTTGATTTAAAACTTTGACCAAAATGTTTATAATATTGTCTGTTTGGCAGTAGGGTGTTAGCTCATATACTTTTAACACTGAATTGACACCCTTCTGGCTCTGTAGTCTGTACAAACGATATTAATATCCAAACATAAATTGTTGAAGCATGGAGAAGTAAATCGAACAGCACAGTCGGCTGAAAAATCTAGAACAAAGTATAAAAGTCAAGTATTTTGCTCTATCTGGCTTATGTAATTTTCTTGATAAACTATTGATAATATGGAGGGATAGATGATTGCACAACAGCATATAACAGTATTTATTTCAGACTAAACATTGAAATATAGGTACATATATCAAAGGCATATCCATTATTGTTAGAAAAGAGGCCTGAAGTTGAAAAGTTTTATTGAACTCACACTAGGGTCCAGACATTATTTGATTATTTTTTTTAATGAGGGAGGGGGTAGGGGGATGCAGTCAAGTTAATCCTTTCCTAGGTGGTAAAAAATGTTGAAAGAGTTGAAATCAACATTTCTTTGGAAGTTGTTATTCAACCTTTTTTTTCTCCAAAAGGAGGCAGGGATTTCATCCACATTAGTTTCTATATAACTAGATCTGCTTATGGGCAATAGTAGGTTGTAGGCCATTTCTATTTTCTAGTATTTCTTAACATTTGCCCCATATATAGACATTTGGTGAGGGATATTAATACTGACAATAACTAGCAAAATATAAAAAGTCTTTTGAATTATGAACCTTACGTTTCTCCTCTGCTTTTTCTCAAATCCATTGCCTCTTTGCGAACAATAAATCGTGTGGTGAGTAAAATGCTTACAAAGCTGTTAAAAAGAAAAAAATGTATCCAGCTACTTTAAATTATTTAAAAGTATAGAATCCAGAAAAGCGTCAGTAGTAGATTACAGTAATAACAGTCGTTTTGTAAAGTTAAATGAAGTTTAAATAGGATGGATTTTTTTCTCCTTGTGAATGTTCAAACATATATAGTCAGATTTTTACTTGTTTTAAGTGTTTTGATCTTTCTTTTGTTCCTGTTGTAATCTCTATGTGTTCTTTAATTACTTTTTTTTTAACTCTCATAGTTTGAATGATTTGTTGTTTTCATTAACTTCTAGAGGGGAAAAAAAGGTTCACACATTTTGTTTATTTTGTTTAGAATTAAAATTAGTTTTGTGTGATAAGTGAAAGAAATCCATACATTTTCTATAGATTTGTTGGAATTTGTATTTTATGAGTAATAACATAATGACAATTCAAGAGTGATATTTACATGAACATTTATCATCTAATGTTATATATGTCCAAATGGATATAAAAATTTGTTATGGATTGTTTATAAGAGGTTTTTGTTCTTTTGCAATTAAGCAATATCTTATTTAAAGTTCAAGACATTTGTTGTTTCTTTCTAGCAATGACATACTAGTACTCTACGTTTTTGTTGTTGGTTTTGTGTAAATGAAAAAGCGGATTGTTATTAAAATATGCAAAAGTTACATCGTACTTTAAAACCAGAACCAAAAGTTTTGATTTTACAGTAGTATTATATATCCTACATGTAGATTCTTATCATTTGCTTATTTTTCCTCCACCACTTCAGCAACCACAATAGCACCACCTACCACTCCTCCACGGGAGACAACAACAGTAGCTAAAACTACCCCGAAACCACGTGAGAGGACGAAGCAACCGGTGGTGACGCAGTTGCCTGAAGGAGCAACCACAATCCTACCAGAGGATGCCACAACAACGCTACCACCAACAACAACTGTAGCAGCAACAACAACAACTCGGCCACCTACAACAACAACAGCACCTTCTACAACAGGTTTGTATTAATCTTCCCGATGTGGCATGTATTAACCCTTTACTTGCTTTGTTCGACAAATGGCACAAATGGGACTGCCACAGATTACTATTAGCACACATTCAGTGCACTCCAAAGTATGTGGGAACCTAATGTTTTGATGCATGGCGAATAAAGAGTTAATTGATAATGGCTGCTCAGAGACAGAACGGTGTTAAATTAAAACATTTTGTGATGCAATAAGGCCCTTCAAGCTCTTAACAGACGAAAACAATTATAAACCATGTAATGAACACATTCTGTCTCCAGGGAGTTGTTAACTGATGATCCTACAGGTACTTCAACCCAATGCCTTAAATGAAATCTCCTTTTTTTCTGTCTGGAAGAATTTTTCCATTCAATAAAGAGATAATGGTAAGTTATGGCTTGCAGTGTTTATCTGTGGCGTATCCAAAATTGATGGAGGGGGGCAGAACCCTCAGATGGGATTTGACTGATAGATGTACCTTAATTAGCTGCCCCTGTGAAAGTTTTGCTTTTTATGTGCCTTCAAATCAAGGTGGGGTGTCGATCTAACCCACCTTGTGCTGACTGTGTACACCATTAGTTGATAATGCAAGTTATTAACTTTCGTCTTTGCTCATACTTTTTTTTAATCCATTGTTTTAATAAATTTGCAAAGAAATGACTGTCAGATGTATTTATGTAGACAGTATTTTGCAATTGCTCACTCACACGATAGTCCTTTGATGATGAAAAGTGCGGTTTGCTGAAGATAACTTGATTCTGGGTTCATGCGGGGGTCAAATAATCTTTGTAAGAAAGTCGGATACCCGTAGACCAAAATGCGGCAGAAAATATTATACACTACCTTGAGTGAAAGTACTAATCCAGACAGAAGAAAATGGCAAAATTTCAAAAATGTTTAGTCAAACTGCCTAAAAAGAACAAGAAAAGTAAAAGTTCTGTTGGAGGATCTTCATCAAATCAGCAGTAGTTTGTGGAGAACTGTTGTTCAAGTGAAAACCAAAAGATATAGCCTTTACAGATAGCACTTCATGGGCATACAGTCACTAGGTTTTGATGTTTTATAGCAAAACAATGTTCGGGATGAAAATGATTTTAACCTTTCTTTTGTCTTTTTGTTGTCATGGCAGTGGTCACAACCCCTAAGAGACCAGAGTTCTGTATGCCCGTGGTCGTTAGAGGGGTCCAATGGGAACACGCCCCCGCAGACACCATTGACGTGCAGCCATGCCCTGATAACCACACTGGTAAGTCCATGGATGTGTTTATACTATACCCACTTAATTTGATTGTGTTAACACTTGTCCACGTTAGCCTTTAAGTACGTACATGTATGTAATAAATGAAGCAGGGGCAGGGGTTCTGCAGAAGGACGGTTGGAACACCTGCCTGCACCATTTTCAAGCAGCAATACTTACGCTGTCTATGAATGATGAGTGCATGGATGTGTTCACAATGTACATAATTTTCTTAACCTTGTTCACATTTGTTCCTGCAGTTCTGTGTGTGCAAGCAGTTAAAAACTTTCTTCTTTTTTTTCCATTCACTGGAGCTTTTTCTTCGTTTATCTTTTTAATTGCTTCTGCAAAATAGAGCTTTTCTGGCAGTGATTTTAATGCTGGTTTAGGCTTTTCTTAAAATGAGGTTAAACAAAGGAAGTTTTCTTCTGTGTTTTACCAGCTGAGCTCTTTTGGAGCCTTTTAGACTTTAATCACCGTCAGCCCCCATCTTCTTTCTCACTGATATCACCACAATAGGTCTGTCCTCATCAGCCAGAGTTGGCCAAATAGCCCGCTATTTTGTGATCCGGGAAATTAGCCTGAAGTTGCAAATCACATCTTCATCATTCGCGCAGTAGTGCGAGTCTTTGGGCTGGTGAAGACGGACCACAAATTACCGGGCTATTTTGCAAACTAGCCCAAGATTTCTTGGGCAGATTTCCCAAGCAAATAGCTCTCTATTTGCGTCTTAACCAGCCAAATAGCCCGCTATTTTGTGATCTGGCTAACTTCCCGGATCAGAAATAGCGGGCTGATGAAAACGGGCCTAAGAAAGAAAAGTGTAAAGTTTGGAGGATTCCAACAAATCCTTCAAGCAAGAAATGATAATCTGATGAAGGATTTTGTGATACTGAAAGTGGAAAAGACAGTTTTGAGATGATGCAGAGATTGAGTATGTGATCAATTCACTTTGCCCAGTGTGATTCTGTGCTGCACCAGATATGGAGTAGAAATTAGTTTCTTTGACCGAGCGAGCGAGCTGGCAGGCGTTGCTGGGTAGATGATAACATGAAATGCCAGGAAACAGGTGTCATGATGTAGATCATTACCTCGGTAAGCTGTGGAGGGCTATTAATGTGCCACAAGATGGAATCTTGGTGATGTTTGTATATTTTGTCATTTGCTGCAGCAATATTTCTTATTGATATACTTATCAATATTGTCAGGAGTAGAGGCTTCTCAATTTCTCCAAAGTTTATTTCATTCTGATAATGCCTTTAGGTTTAATGTACTTTGTCATTTTTAAAAAACTACATTCACTTTCGCATCCGACCGGGTACCCATTTAACACCTGGGTGGAGAGTGGCAAATGTAGATTAACAGTCTTGCCAAGGACATTGGTGCCGCATTGGGTCTCGAACCCCGTGCCTTGGCATCTGTAGTCAGGTGACTTGTCCACTAGACCACAACACCTCTACCTTCACAGCTAAATAGATGATTCTCCAACCAATGATTCAAATTACTCAATTGGAACACTGAGGTGTTTTGTCACAGCGTCTATATATCTGGGGCAACAATCTAGAATATACACCCCCCCCCCCCCCCCCCTAAGATTATATGCTGATGTTATGATACAATATCCTAGTTTTGGGATATAAACAGCCAAATATTTTAGAATCTGAAATAAACAGATGTTTTTATTGACTTAGAAACAGGAAGTTGGATAAGGATTTTGCTGAAACACTTGCCAAAGAAAAGAAAATCTTCCAATCACAAAGCTAGTCAAAATCGGTAAAATTTCAGTCAGAGTAATTGTGATTGACAATGAAAGCCAAGGACAAGAAATCAACATTTTGGTCCAATTCGATAATCAACAGTTTCGCTGTTGAAGGACGTATATAGGTAGCCACACAAAATGGAGAAAAAAACTACAATATTGTAAAGGTACTTTTGAGCATTTGAAGGTTTTTGTATCAATCCAAAGTATTATGGATATCAAGAAATGAAATTTGTTGATAATGACAGGCATTTCTTGTCTTAATCCATTTATCAAACTGTCAGTTTGAAGAAAAATTAGAAAATAAGAAAACAAGAACTAAAGCAAGGTTTTATTTTTGACATCAAGGATGATCGATTACCTTTTGCAGTACATAAATTTGTCAGATACATCATGCAAAATTGAATTTTTTTCCTTTTCAATTAAACATTAAAATGTAATTCAGTACAGTCAAGGAGAGCTCATAAGGCAACACACGGACACTCTCCAATTATCCTGCGATAGCTCCAAAGATTTTCACTGTTTTCAAGGTTCAAGTTAAAAAATGGAGGGAGAGAGAGTCAAATCCTAAGAAAATGTTATAGTTTTTCATCTTTTAAATCCTTCTGCCTGAATAATAAACCCTGACAATAATCTCTGACTACGTCACCCCTCACCCCTCTCGTCTTTGATTTCTAAACTCTAATCTAAACACACATAAACCTTCCATCCATTCATCCTGCTCCTAGGAACTGCTAGAAGGATTTTAATTAGTTCAAGGTTCAATTATAAAATGGAGAAAGTTATATAGTTCTTCATCTTTTAAACCCTTTTGCCTAAATATTAACCGAGACAAGAATCTTTGACTACGTCACCCCTCTCTTCTTTGAAACTCTAATCGTCGAGGGTGACGTCTCCAGGAGGCTTCTGAGGTGCTGGTAATTTCCCGTCATTTAGGAAGCTTAGAACGATTACAATCAATTAAGGGAAAGGTGGAGGCTTCGATACTTTTAAGAACTCTTCAAATTGACTCTATCTCAATTCCTACACTAGCAATCAAATGATATGTCAGTTTAACCATGAGAAAGTTGGTATTTTTGGAAACTGGGAGATACAGATAAAACATCTTTGTAAGAAAGCTGTGAGGGCTAAATTATAATTAATTAAATTTACCATCAATTTAAGATTAAGTGATGGAGAATAAACGAGAGGTGGTAGAATTTAAATTAAAAACATATTTTCAGAGAGTCTGAATATAGATCCAAATTCCTATTTTAAAAAAGAGAACTGTCATATTGAGGAATATTTGAATCCCATGAAACCCCACGTATTAAACAGTTTTACCTTCTGAAATACTATTTATTAGACATCTCTTTTTAGACGTGACTATATCCTTTCAAATTCACAAAGTTCCTGGCAAATGGAGGGAAAATATAGTAGAATATACAGTTGAATTATTCATACCCTTACCAAGTTTTGTAATTTTTAAAGTATGGGAAAAATTGATTTGTCCCCGATTTACGTTTCTTGAGAATGTGACATATTAAAGCTTTTCAACAAAGTATTCAACAAATGCCCTAATTCAACCAGTCCACCTTTCATTCTTATGTTACAAAAACATAATAACATCAAATTTATTCGGAGTATGAATAGTTAAAGGTAAAGACCAGTTCTGGTCATGCGATTGAATTGTGAAAGAAACGTTGTGAAATCGATCAGAAAAGGTTGATCATCTAGCATCTAGCATCCGCAAGGTTCTGGAATCATCAAAATGATAAGATATTTGGCCCATTCTTCGTAAAGTTACAAGCACTATACACAGAAAGATGTATATGGGACTACCCTATATCTCTCACAGGACCATGAGAGAAACAAATTTACCAAATATATGAATTAGTAGGCGGTTTCCCGGCAAATTTTTTATCATCATGTATTCGTCAAAACATATTCTTTCACATGATTGGTAATGAGAGCTTCCATTTCATTTTTTGAAATTGGGGCGTTACCAATACTGGTCTTTACCTTTAAGTTAATAATTGTACTTGGCTACTTGCTTAGGCCTGAGTTCATAAACTGAACATTGAATCAAAGATTTTGTTCACCTAAGGATCAAGTTTCGCTTCCCAGCTTTGCTTAGAGGTCTTTCACTTTCTCTTCTCTGAGGATATAATTCATCAAGAAAGATGTGTAAGTTGATTTAATATGACCTACGTTTAGGATGAGCATATTAGATATAACTCGTCTAAAATCTCCTTTACATAACCCCGGCTTTGCTGCCTAAGCAAGGGTGCATACAGGAGTTGTAACTGTAAAAATAACTTTGAGTAACTCATCGCTGAGAGTTTAGTTCAGGAGTTAAGCACTTTAGCTCAGAGGTTTGTAACCTCCATGAGGAAATGCAGCCTTGTGAGTCGTTGACACGCGGTGTGTCTCTGTATTTCGTGGCGTAGTGACAGAGGGCATGTGCCCTTATTAACTGAAGATAATTGTATAAGTAAAGAGATAAATATTAATGGAAAAAAAAAAGAGAAAGGAAAGAGACAGGGAGAAAGGAACAAGATAAGAAGATGATGGAAAGAACTCTCTCCCACATGGGCTGTTGTAAATTTGCATATTATTCAGAGAGTAATGCAAGTGCCCCTTCCCCATAAATTCATCCCCTTCCCTCTCAGTCACTCATTCCCTCCTCTCTCTCTCTCTCTCTCTCTCTCTGTCTCTCTCTCTGTCTCTCTCTCTCTGTCTCAAACTTTCTATGTCCCTATTCCTCTATCAAAACATTTGGAATAGAATTTGGCGACAAAATAAAATTATAAATAAGGAACATTTGTATCATCTCGTGTGAAAAGTTCATCAAACAAGGATATACAGCGAATGAAACATTGTCAGTTTCCCAGTCATAAGCCAAGAAGAAAGGTGAAAACCTTTTACTTAGGGGTTACCCCCACTTCAGCCCTGCCTAGCTGCCCTTTCCTTACATCAGCTGTTGTCTTTCCACTGCCTGCAAACGGGAGGAAAGCACAAATCATGTCAAGAGGCAAGAAAATCAAGAGAGAGGGGAAAAATTAAAAGGGTGTAAGACAAGCCGGAGCGGACGTGGGATGTAGATTTAGAAACATAGGGGTGTATTTTTACGCGTTCCTGCTGATTAATAGCCTAATGGGCCATGTCGTGTACGTCAGCAGCGGTGCTGTTAAGATGAAGGGAATTCACGTAGGGGTATTACGGACGGGCGTAAGGGTTGATTAAGAGGGTAGATTAGAGAGACCGGGCCCCCCTCCGGGAGGGCTAGAGATCCCAGGCACCATGCAATTGAGGCTTGATTGCTCTATAGATGTGCAGAGTACATTAACTCATGTAGCTGCATCATATGATGCCTCTACAATCTGCATGTTAAACAAGCATGTAAGTATTAAGGCCATTAAAAAAAATATACATGTTTAGCGTCCCCGCCCGCTTCCTTTTTGGGGGCCGTCTCCTATTTTTTTTTTTTTTTTCAATTTTTGAATTTTTTTTTGAATTTTTTTTTTTCAATTTTTTTTTTTTTTAAAGAAAAAAAACATGAAAAACACTGCTAAAATGGATCTATTTCTGATTTTAAAAAAAAAAAAAAAATGTCGGCGGCCATCTTGAAAAATAGCCTGACTGTCAGGGAAATTGTACCGAGCGGCCATTTTGAAAAAAAAGAAAAAAGGGCCTCCTCCTTCCTACTTTTCGAAAAAACAGGACGCTAAACATGTTTTTTTTTTTATTTGGCCTAATCATGTATTTCATAAATGATTGAGTATTCATTAATTTCTTGATTAATAGAGTAGTTTCTTGCAAGCTTCGTTGCTCAATCTATGTTCACAATACATGAACTCATGGTGCTACCTGTACCTGCCAGTTTCTATTATACCCTTGAAGTCTCCATAGAGAAAAAGCTTACAGATTACTGTTTGTTTTAATATCAATTTTGACTACCGGTAGAGCAGTTTCATATAAGCAGATCAAATTAAAAATCCTCTCCCAAAAATTTGCCTACAATATTTTATTTATTACTCATAATTAATTCTCCTATGGATGTTTCCTTGAACTTTGTGTTAGAAAATTTGCAGCTATATTGGGCCAATGTGGCTGTGACACTGAGCATGTTGATATGAATGCTTGATGAAGAATTTGAATACACAGTCATGATTACCGGTATGAAGAATGGATTTCTGGGAAAATATATTGAAAAAGGAATTACAGCTCGAACGTAACTAAGAGAGAGGGAAAGCAAGATAATAAATTATGATGGTATGAACAATACTTCAATTTCTCCAAACCAATGGAAAAATAAAGAATTCATTGCCCAAGGAAGGCACACTTGGAAGCCGTTGTGTAGGGACCCTAGGTGCGCCCAGCCCAGCACCGAGCCAAGCTAGTCTTCATTTATTCATTAGGAAACGCCGTCAATAGGACGAGGAAATTTAATTGAGGAATACCATGCAGGGTGTTTACATACAAGGTGTTTACTCCAAGTTTGCAGAAGAGGAATTAGATTAAGGGGCTCAGAAATTCACTGATGATTGATGATGTCATAAAATATCATATCTCAGAATCCATTCTTCCGTTTTTCTCAACTTCGTAGAGTCAAACAATGATAATAATTTTATTTTTTTATCATAATCAAGGACTGCATTATATTCAAGACAATTTAATATATTAAATAGTACTCAGAGTTGGGTGGTCTTTTGTTCTGTTTGTTTATTTTTTTTATTTTTTATTTTTTTAATTTCTGCATGGTATACATGTTCTTTAATAATGTGGATGTACTTGAAAACAGGTGAATAAAATACTCATGCACTCTGTGAAACTTTGCCTCCCTCCCTCCCTCCCTCTCCTTTTCTTCTTCTGGACATAATTTAGTTCAGTTTGATAAAGAAGCGTCTGAGAAAAAAAGATCATAAAGGCTTTGTGAAACAAATGTGCAGTGTAGTTTGGAACCAGTTAACAATTTCATGGACTCTATAGGGAGTTGTAATTCATCGATTAACAGTTTGTGAAGAAATGTAGAATTCTTTTGTCATTATTATCAACATTAATCAACATCAATGTTGTCCTTTAAAAGATCACTACTTGTTTGATATATGACCCCTGTTACACATGCGTCGGCTTTTAAAGCGGGCCCCGGAGGCGGCCTCACGCCTGCAATTTGAAGCCGCCTCGAGATCATCAAACCCCTGTTACACATGATCTCGGGCCCGCAAATTTGCGTCTACACATAGGCCGGCCTCACGTCGCCTTTTCATGAGCTGACGTTTGGGCGGACTCCAGGAAGACAGAAAGAGAAAGTGATAGAATGATAAAAACTAAGAATAACATAAGAGAAGGTGATAGAAGGAAGAAACAAAGAATAACAAAAGGAAAGACAAAAAGAGTATGTGATAGAATGATAAAAACAAAGAATAACATAAGAGAAGGTGATAGAAGGAAGAAACAAAGAATAACATAAGGAAAGACAGAAAGAGAAAGGGATAGAACGATAAAAACAAAGAATAACATAAGAGAAGGTGATAGAAGAATAAAAACAAAGAATAACATAATGAAAGACAGAAAGAGAAAGTGATAGAATGATACAAAACAAAGAATAACATAATGAAAGACAGAAAGAGAAAGTGATAGAATGATAAAAAACAAAGAATAACATAAGGAAAGACGGAAAGAGAAAGTGATGGAATGATAAAAACAAAGAATAACATAAGGAAAGACGGAAAGAGAAAGTGATAGAATGATAAAAACAAAAAATAACATAAGGAAATAGAGAAAGAGAAAGTGATAGAATGATAAAAACAAAGAATAACATAATGAAAGACAGAAAGAGAAAATGATAGAATGATAAAAAACAAAGAATAACATAAGGAAAGACGGAAAGAGAAAGTGATAGAATGATAAAAACAAAGAATAACATAAGGAAAGACCTAAAGAGAAAGTGATAGAATGATAAAAACAAAGAATAACATAAGAGAAGGTGGCAAAGGGCGCCCGATGTATATGTTGATATATGATGACAGGTCGCGTCACTTCCGCTTATAAACCGGGCCCGAGTCCACTTTGGTGTTACACCTACCGATTGCGGGACTGAGGCCGGCCTCAAACCACATCCAGAGGTGGACTGAGTCCACCTGGCCTCAGTCCGGCTTTTCAAAAAAAGTTGGTGTTACACATACGTCGAGGCGACTCCGGGGCCGGCCTCAGTCCACTTTCAGACGTATGTGTAACAGGGGTCTATGGCAACATAGCTATCTCTACTAGTACTACTGTCACATATGGAGATTTATTATTCCTGTCATTACCTTCAATTCTTCATGATTCATTTGTTCAGTTGCCATAGTAACTACCTTTCTCAAACAGCCAAACCTTTGACTTATGCAAATTATCGCCAATGACTTTCAGAGATCCATATCATAATAAGTGGAGAAAGATCTTTCCATTTCAACTTATCACGTCTCAATCAGATTGACCTGTAATTATTTGACATCAGAACAAGTCCAAATTGGCAACTCAAGTTTACAGATCTTTCATTGATGTTAGGACGCTGTCTTTCTCTGATGATGCATTCATCCTTGACCTGACTATCTCTCTTCAGGAATAGAACCCACCTACTTTTCCACATTTCCAAATTTAAACCTCATATTGACTTCATATATATGCATGACAGTTGAAAATTGCAAAGAAGGGGGTCATTTTTGCAGATTTTTGCCAAGAAAATGGGTATCGAAGTGTTTCCTGTGGAAAGGGGGGGGGGGGGGGATAAATAAAATAAAATGAAATATTTTATCACTGTGAGAAAGTTGTACACAACACCGAATCCTAAAGGAGCTCCTGCAAACAGAAATGTTTTTTTTTTTTACCAGGGACGCCATCAGATATCGAGTATCTTACTTATAATGTGTTTGGACTTGCCTATGTGAGGGGGCACCTAGCTTGCTGGCCTATCCTTTTTGCTTGAAGTCGATGACGCATTGATTTCATCATCACAATTCAAAGCGACATCATCCATCACCTATCCTGATAAATCTATCAAATATAAATATAGGAGAAGCCAAAATCGAGCCAAGCCCACCGCCAAGAATTGGCTGAATTTGGCCAAAATTGTTCTTGATGAAACACTGTTTCCTGCTGTTTGCAATGATTTACTTTGATTTGTTGGTTGTGTAGCTACACGTAGGCAGGGGATAAGATCGCCTTTTTTGCCCCAAAAGAGGAGAAACGACCAATATACCCAATCTATAGGTAGCATCTAATATGACTCATTACAACCTCCAGATGGGAATTTAAAGAGAAGGTGGATTTCTTGTAAAAATGAAGAATAATTTGTGTGGTTTCTGCCTTTTTAACTCCTTTTGATATATCAGTTGGGAAGAATATTATAGTAGAAATATCCTCTTTATATGAAATGCTCTTCAAATACCCTTTTTTATTTTGAAATATGATGGAAAAATAGCAGAATAGGGGGCAGAGGGTTTATATTGCATAGGAAAAAGTCGCTTTGTACTTGATTCAAAATTTGACAGATGTAGAGTAGACATGTAAGTTTGGAGAAAAACTATTGTGGAAGGCTACTATTTCTTTGGTTACAATATGATCAGAAAACAAGATATGGATTAAAATGACATAAAGGTGGATAAAAAGATGATAGATGAAGAAGAAGCAGAAATAGGAAAGAGGAGAGTGCAAAGGATGAAAAGGAAATGAAATTGAAAAGAAATATATACAAAACTTACAAAAAGACAACGGTTCCAAAACTAGCAGCTTGAAATTTAAACAAAAGTGTGTGAATGATTATCTTTTCTTGACGAATACTCTTTAGAAGTAGAGCTAGTGCACAAAGAATAGACACAAGACTGAGAAGAAGGTGAGGATAGTTGTCACTGTTATAATCAACAGTTTCCAGAAGCATTAGTTCAATTAAAGCCAGTGGCTAATCCATTCAAGACAGGAAGAAGACAGACAACGAGGGGGTTCACCTTGAAGGAATCAAATAAACCAGTCGATGAACTGAAATCCGTCAAACTCCTGAGCCGTTTCACAATTCCGGATACTCCTGTTTTATGGAGATTCTTCATCAAGGATCGAGGTAATCTCATCATCCTTCTGATTTCACAAGAATAAAATTGTTCAGTCACAAAGATTAGGCATTTGTCTGTCTGACAAAAGGGCACTAGCTGCGATATTGTCCTTTTGCTAGGAACAGGATGATGCTATTTTGTTTTCGACTTCACTTCAACTCTTGTAGAAAATTGCAGACTTAAATGAGAGCAAACAAATGAAATGACCATCAGAACAGATTGAGATTAAAGGAATTTGTCTTCTGAGTGAATCTTGAAGGTACTTTCTATATGTTGACTATGAGCTTCATTGTATAGGTTGTCAAGAAAGACAAATTCAGCCCCTTCCAACCCCCTCCCTCTAAAAAAAAAAGCCCCCCCCCCCCCCCCCAAAAAAAAAAAAAAAAAAAAAAATGGAAAAATGAAAAAAATAACAATAAATAAATGAATGAACATGTAAACATTATACTGCCAGTTCTTACTTTCATATTATGCAGAACTTATGTTTCCACATCTCTTTATCCTCTTGTGAAGCATCAGTGTACTTGCAGAAGATGACTTGTTTTGTATCCAAATCAACAACAAAAAAAAAACAAAAAACATTGAATTTGCAATCTAGTGGGATTCCTTCATTAATATACACAGAGCATCCTGAATCTTTCGTCTAGACTACAGACTCTATTAATGACTGCTAACTTGCTTTGGGTTTAGACTGCTATAATTTGTGATTGACTTTCTGATTCCTGCGGGGGAATTAAACTGGCCTTCGTGTTCATTACTCAGTAGATAGATAGGAAGTTTCAGAAGGATCTCACCCTTTCAGACTACAGGAAAGACAATATATACATATCTCTCTAAAAGAAACATTGTATAAGGACTTTAACAAAAAATTATGTAGGGGCAAGAAATGTAATGATATAACCATGTTCTTTCAGTAACCTGTTTTTATTTGTTATCGATGTTTCCAGCACAAGCTTTGCTTTCCGTGTATTCATCTCTTATATTCTGAATTACTTACTGTACTGATCTCTGTGTTTATTACATTGTACCGATAATGAGAAGGAATCGTTTGTGACTTTCAATCTAAAGTTAAATTTCAAAAATCATCCTTTTGTGAATAGTGCTTGCATGCACACTGGAACATCATATACAAAAATAAAAAACAGTTTTGAAGAGATCAGTTGACGTGACAGCTGGCTATTCATCACTGTACACAAAAATTTGATCATTATTGAGATTTTGTTCATTTATATTCAAACATACGTTTTGCTATACAATTTTTCGTTACATGATATTCACACTAGAAAAATTAAATTACTTATTGTATTTATGAATTTTGGTTGTCTGAATGAACCTTAAGAACTTGCATCAACCTATCAATGTTCTCTCTATAGGTTTGTGGTTTTATCATGATGCTCTCATCACCTCAGGACTTCCGTTTGTAATTTAGATTTCTATCTTTAGTATATCTTGGCCATTTTCTTTGTCTTTGGCTTTGATATGTCTTCTTGGAATTCCTTTTTTTTTCTTCTTCTTAGATTTCACTTTTTTTCTTCTTAGATTCCACTTTTCTTCTTAGATTCCACTTTTCTTCTTCTTAGATTCCACTTTTCTTCTTCTTAGATTCCACTTTTCTTCTTCTTGGATTCCACTTTTTTTCTTCTTAGATTCCACTTTTCTTCTTCTTAGATTCCTTTCCCCCCCCCCCCCCTAAGATTCCTCTTTTCTTCTTCTTAGATTCCACTTTTCTTCTTCGTAGATTCCACTTTTCTTCTTAGATTCCACTTTTCTTCTTAGATTCCACTTTTCTTCTTCTTAGATTCCACTTTTCTTGAACATACTACATCTGTACCGATAATTGTTATGTACTCCATATTCCAAGTGATATTCTATTATCCCATTTTAGGTTTTCAACAACTTTTTTCCTGAACTTTATTGGTATATAATCAACCAATCAATCAGCTCATTGTTGTGGCAATTGATGAAAATCGCAACAAAAGATAATACTACTAATAATGCAAAATATGATATTGTATTTTTGATAGGGCATATATCCATCATGTAATGTACACAGTGCTCACAGCATTCAAGGAATTTCTTCCCATCGGTACCCATTTTAACCCATGGGTGGAGAGTGGCAATATAAATTCATGTTGGTGCAAGATTAAACCACTTTCTTGTTTATTTCATTGCAAGAAAATGTTGTGAATTGGAAAATGTAGTGTTGTGATGAAAAGACTTTACAGGACTTTACAGTCCCGAATCAGGATGGGATTCACAACAGTTTCATGCTTGCTAAATTTTGCAGTAATTTTTTAGAAGTGAAAGTTTCCCATTACTTTGAAATACGTTACTACAAATCAAAACTCAGATGCTGCTTGTATTAAGTGTCGGCTTACACGGTGATGTAGATCAAAACTCGTACTGAAAGCTTAGAAATATGAACTTTGAAATGCGTTACTGCAAATCAAAACTCGTACTGAAAGCTTAGAAATATGAACTTTGAAATGCGTTACTACAAATCAAAACTCGTACTGAAAGCTTGGAAATATGAACTTTGAAATGCGTTACTACAAATCAAAACTCGTACTGAAAGTTTAGAAATATAAACTTTGAAATGCGTTAATACAAATCAAAGCATGTACTGAAAGCTTAGAAATATTAACTTTGAAATGCGTTACTGCAAACCAAGACTCCTACTGAAAGCTTAGAAATATAAACTTTGAAATGGTTACTACAAACCAAAACTCGTACTGAAAGCTTAGAAATATGAACTTTGACATGCGTTACTACAAATCAAAACTTGTACTGAAATTTTAGAAATATGAACTTTGAAATGCGTTACTACAAACCAAAACTCGTACTGAAAGTTTAGAAATATGAACTTTGAAATGCATTACTACAAACCAAAACTCGTACTGAAAGCTTAGAAATATGAACTTTGAAATGCGTTACTACAAATCAAAACTCGTACTGAAAGCTTGGAAATATGAACTTTGAAATGCGTTACTACAAACCAAGACTCGTACTGAAAGCTTAGAAATATGAGCTTTGAAATGCGTTACTACAAATCCAAACTCGTACTGAAAGCTTAGAAATATGAACTTTGAAATGCGTTACTACAAATCCAAACTCGTATTGAAAGCTTGGAAATATGAACTTTGAAATGCGTTACTACAAATCAAAACTCGTACTGAAAGCTTAGAAATATGAACTTTGAAATGCGTTACTACAAATCCAAACTCGTACTGAAAGCTTAGAAATATGAACTTTGAAATGCGTTACTGCAAACCAAGACTCCTACTGAAAGCTTAGAAATATAAACTTTGAAATGGTTACTACAAATCAAAACTCGTACTGAAAGCTTAGAAATATAAACTTTGAAATGGTTACTACAAATTGAAAACTCGTACTGAAAGCTTAGAAATATAAACTTTGAAATGGTTGCTACAAATCAAAACTCGTACTGAAAGCTTAGAAACACAAGTCAGGTGAGCAGGCAAAGGTGGGGGACGGACATGAGAGCTACCTACCTAGCTGGGTTTACTCAAGGGGGGAAACGAGCGTCCCTGCGATGCGTTACGTGCCTCCTCTTGAGCTCGCCCCATAAGGATGTGAGTCACACCCCTGTCCAGACCCAATGCGGTCCAAGATTCCAATCGCAACTCAAAAAGTTTCCTCTGCCATTCTCACGGCAATGTTTTTTCTCTGTTCTTCTTCGTTTTCGGTGCCTTAGGAGCCAGGCTTTGAAATTGTTGTCCAATCCTGTCACAGTTTGGGGTCGGCAGGCTGAGTTTAGCTGTCAATGGGAAATGAGATGAGGGGGGGGGGGGGAGAGAGAGAGAGAGAGAGAGAGAGAGAGAGAAAGGGAAAGGGATGGTGGGAGATAGCTACAATTAAAGAAAGTGGGAATGATGGGAGATGAGAGAGAAAGAAAAAGAAAGTAGTATATAATAAATAAAAAAAGTGGAAAGGAGAGGAAAGGGGGGGGGGGTGGGTGGCAGGACAGATGACAGGTAAGGGAGGTAAAGAGAAAAGGAGACAAACATAGTGGTGAGAGGCAGAGAAAAGAGGAGAGGAGAGGGTGAAATAAGGGGAGGAGAGAAGAGTCAAAATAGAAGTAAGAAGAAGAAAGAAGAAAAGGGATAGCATGATTGATAGGGAAAAATATGGGGGAAGGAGGAAGAGTGTTTAACAGAGGGATTGATAGATTGGCTTTGGAATGCCGCCAAGCTTGTCTTGTTCAGCAGGAATGCGGGACTCGTTGGTGCCTCTGCTTTAGCAAGATTGCGGTATATCTAGACACATATTGAATTATGGGAAGTCTGCAGAGTTTCAAACCACCTGTCCAAATTCATTTTTCACCATGGAGATATTTAAGGTTTGCAGATTCAGTAATGTATACATATCAAGATAAATCAACTAAGTTTTGAGAGAGTTACAGACACAGAAGAAAGTGCACACATAGTCATATGATTGTAGATTACTATGAAGATTAATGTGCAGGATTTACTTACAGAATTGGAATTTGAATGAGGTGTCCAAGCGAGATATAACCTGGAGCGCCGCCAAACTTGGAAATACTTGAGTTAAATTGAATTGAATTGTTAGGGCTCACAATTAGACATGAAGCTTGTATCTTTGGAGCTCAATTGTAGTTGGAGATAAGTTTCTGTTTGCCATATTTGTAAATTAGATATGTACTTTATGTACATGTACTTCAATTCAGAGCTTAATGATTGACATGAAATTAAATGAATTGAAAAATAGAATGAAAGTAAAATTATAAGTTATACTCTTAGACCAGATTAATTGAAGTAGAGTTATTTTTACTTAATCATGTGAAAATATAAATGCTTTCACTTTCATTTATTTTGCTGATTGATAGAGAAAATAAAAGTCCAATCAAAGTGTGCTTTCTGATTCCTACAATGAATTAATTTCAACATAAAGTGAATCATTCTGAAATCACTGCATGTTGAATGAAATACTGCGGCTTTTCTCTCAATTCCTCTCATAGCAATTTCTTTATCATGTGAAATTGGAATGCCCAAAATAGGTATTATGCAGCATTTTTTATAATCAGTTGATTACATCAACCTCTAAATGAAGAAAAAAATCATGTTCAGATATAAGTATGTTGTCGATTTCAGTTGATCAAACGCTGAATCTTTGATTGAAGTATAAATGTCCTTGTGTAGAAACTCTTGGTGCAATATCTAGGCCATCAAATGTGACTTTCATTTCTCTTTAAAAGTTATCACATATAAAATGTCTATTTTGGGTCAGAAACTCGTAGATCGAGCCTCGATCATCAACTTTATTTTTGAAGCGGGAGTGTCATGAAGTGACTCCTGAATTTGGAGCTGTATGGCTGAGAGGGAGAGATAAACACATATCTTCTACGCTTCTTTTGGAACTTGTAGCGATCAAACCTTCAAAGTTTGGCATAAATTGAAATGGAAATTGAATATGTCTGCATGCCTCGTCTTGGAGATGGTAATGAGGTAATTTGCTATTTAGAGCACATCTTCAGCACCTAGCTCACAGCAAATTGAAGATTACTTCTGCAGAAACGTACATCGGATCTTTCTCAAAATCTATATTTTACCCCCTTTTCATGATCATTGCTTTGCACTTTTTCAAGGAATGATGATATGGAGAAAAGTGCTCTGAATGTGATCTTCATGCCATTTTTGTGTGTGAATTATTTTTGGGTTGTAAATATGCTGAAAATTGGCCACTGCAGATTGATGTGATTGCTTTGATGCAAATGTGAACTATGGAATATTTTGTAACATAGTTACAAAGCAAACACAAAACATTTGATGTTTAGTTGTTCAAGCCCCTCTAAAGTGTTGGGGGCTTCAAATTTGCCAAAAAGTTGATGGCAAAATTTCACTTAAATTGTATCATAATTGTCCTTAAAGGTAAAGACCAGTTTTGGAAATGCCCCCTCTCAAAAAAAGGAAATGGAAGCTCTTATATTACCACGTGATCATACACATTTTGCAGAGAACTTACTGCCTACTAATTGATATATTTGGTAAATTATTATATCTATTTGGACCTGATAGATATAACCCACGTGTGGGGGTAGTCCCATATACATCTTTCTGTGTACAGTGCTTGTAACTTTACCAAGATTGGGCCAAATTTCTTATCATTTTGATGATTCCAGAACCTTGCAGTACACACCAATACTTATATGTTAGATGATCAACCTTTTCTGATCGATTCCACAATGTTTCTTTCACAATGCAATCACATGACCAGAACTCAACTTCATCTTTAACATGCAATATTTGACTCTTGTGTTTGCAGGTCAAGCCGAGTGGAGATGTGAGACCCCCCTGACCGGCCCTACTCGTTGGGATCCGTCTGGTCCAGACCTAAGCGACTGTGTATCATTCAAACTAAAGACCATCACAGAGCAGGTAGGGCATTGTGGCAGCCATTCCAAACTGATAGAAAAGATTTACTAATGGCACAAGTTCATTTTTACTAGTTAACGAATCAAAGCTGTATCCACGAAGCTCAGAAATATCAGAACCAAAGGAGTCTTTTATCCAAGAATTTAGTTTACAAGTTGTTGTTTCCTTGAAATGTGCTAGAGTTGCTTGTTGCCCATTTTATCCCCAATTTTGTCCCCTAGAATTGTAATTCATAAAACATGTACATGTACAAATAATTGTTAATCGGAAACCTGTGGTGCTTTCATTTAGACAAAGATGACAAGTTGTTTATCTTGGGGAAATCTCTCCTTCGGCTTTTGGGGAAAACTTGTGAAATCCTTCCAGTGAGGCCCCACTTCATCTAAAACCAACTGGGGTATAATTTAAGGAAATCCTCTCCCACAAACCCCTGCCTTCAAGTAAGTCAGGATTTCTATAAAATCTATTTATTTTAACCCTATGATTAGCTGGAGAATGGAGCATCAGTTACCGTCATCTCAGAAGAGCTCGCCCAAACTATTGAAGGAGGGGAGGAGCTTTATGGTGGAGACATCGTCGCGGCAACCGATATCCTGACGACATCCCTTGGGAACCTGGAGCTGGAGCTAGAGAATGCCACGGCTGCTGAGAGGACGGAGAAGACCAAAGAAGTCACAACGGTATGTTAATCCTCTTCAGAACATAGATCGACTCACTTCCGGTATTAAAGCGGGACCGCACTACCTGTAGCTACTTGCGCCCTCTTTACAGCCAACAATACCTAAGCGGTACCCGTTGATCCCCCATGGTCCCCTTTTTCTTATGTCAAGTGAGAGCTGATTTGATGAAATAACCACCTGCTAGTGACTAATCCCTCCTGGCCAAACTAGTGCAGATAGGCTTTAAAGGGATCCGGTAACTTTGTCTTAGATCTTGATTTAGCTCATGCTGCAATGATAATTATAAACCTTTAGGTCAGCCAGGAACCCCATGCCTTTTACAAGCCGATCGCCTGTCGGATTATCAAGATATTTATGATTGAAAATCAAAATCAAATTTTGCGTTTGCCAAACAGCTTTCATAACACTACAGTTTATTGGGGAAAACGAGTATGGTAAGACTGGTCACTCAAAGGTTTTTACTTTTTTGAGGCACTTCTTGATCATTTTGAAGCACAATTTTTTACGGCTTCAATATAACACCATCAGGGTGGTGAGTGTGTGTTTTAGTATATTGGCTCAAGAACCAATAGGTGCTATAGGCCTACAAAGTAATATCTTATGATATTTTGAGAACTTCAAGCCAAAAGTATTGTAGGGCTAACAATATCTTTTACTTTTCGTAATGGTTTAAACAGAATTATTGAAAGGATAGAGTTATGATTCAAACTTTCTCTGTTTTCCCGATGCAGAATTATTTGAAGGTCGGAAGCGCCATCTTGGAGGACACGAACCTGGATTCCTGGGACGACCTGAGCAAGGAGGACCAGACAAAGACTGCATCCACCCTCATCACCTCACTGGAGGAGAGTGCCTTCCTCCTGGCAAACACCCTGGAAGACGATGAGACATTCATCGATCAGGAGGAGAATGTCGGTAAGTGATCCTCTCCCCCTTCTTCCCTCTCCTCCCCCATCTCCTGATATGTTTCCTCGTAAGGATCAATGTTGTGTGTGGAATTAAAAATTAGAGTGGCTGCTTTAGTTTGTGTACCCTTTCATGACTTGGTTCAATATTTCCATGAAACAGGAGTATTGTAAGATGATCATATATTTTCTCCCCCTGAAGTTGTCCTTGTTTTGTTGTTGGGGGGGGGGGGGGGGTCATCTCCAGTATAATCTCCAGTAGTATAAATGTATACTGAGGTAGGGGAAAGGAGAGAAAGAAAGACAGGGAGAGTGAGTGAGTGAGTGAGTGAGAGAGAGGGAGAAGGAAGGCTGATGAAGAAGAGAGAGAGAGAGAGTGAGAGTGAGAGTGAGAGTGAGAGAGAGAGAGAGAGAGAGACAGACAGAGAGAGACAGAAAGAGGTGGGCAGAATGTCGGGTAGAAAAGTAACACTGATTTAGAACAGATGCAATATCAGGGAGACAATACATAGAGACAAAACTAAATGAGGGTCAAAATAATTATTAAATAGTTTTTGAGAGATACAGAGGGTTGGGGGGGGGGGTATTCTGTATAGAATTTGGGTCAATGGTTTGTGGCATGAATTACTGTTTGGCATAGTACTCTTGAATGTTGGATAGACCTGAACTTTTTTTTGTCCAGTTCATCACGGTCACAACAGGCAGTGAGTCGGCAGATTGCTAGGCTCTTATACCAGTCACTAGTTTCCTGTGGGGGATAAGTGAGGTAGGGCTTCAGAGCAGAGAGAGAGATAGAGAGAGAGATGGAACGATAGGCAAACAGACGGATGGACAGACATCTATCTGTACATACAAAGACAAAAAAGGGTGTCTGTGAATAAGTGGGAATCTGAAAGGGGGAAGTGAAAGAGGGGTACATGTACCTGGGAAAGAAGAATAAATGGTCTAAAGGAAAGTTGGAAAGACATAAAAATTGGGGGGGGGGGGTGGATAAATAGTCAGTTTTTACTGAATTGCCTTAAAACCTGATCAAAGAATAAAAACAACAGGGAGAGAAAGATATGGAGTGAGGAAATATCCACATTTAGCCGAAAAGGCCAAAAAGAGAGAGAGAGAATCACGCTGAAATACAATAATTTGCAAACCTCCTATTTTTTGTGTGTGTTTTAACCGTTTTCAAAGAGGCATTCATGAAGCTTGTTTGCTATCTCACAAATACCATACACTAGCTCTAACATGCCAGGGGAGTTGAACTCCTCTCCAGCTCAAAGGCAATGGTTTCCTAGTGGGAGTTGCCCTCGGAAATTCATAATTTCTTTGGGATTTATGGTGTTTGAAGATGGAAACATTACTTTTTACTCCTGGGAAACAAAAAACCTTGCTTCTAGCTCAGATGTTTCAGTTGTTTCAGTTATACACATCATAAACTTCCCAATGAAGGCAAATTTTAGAAGAGAAATTGGACACTTCATCATTTTTGTAAATCTGCAATTAATTAGCATGTAAGCCTCCGTCTGTCCCCCTTTCCACACACCTAGTTTCAAATACTTACAAAGTGAATTTGGCTCGTCATTTTAAAAAACCTTTTCCTCAATACAATACAATAAGTTGAGGGCATTTTCTATATAGTCAAATGTGATAACTCATCATTTGTGTTTGTTTGTTTTGTACCTCTGCATTCAATTAGGGTTTAATCTTCCCTTTATATTCCTCTTTTTGTACAACTTTAAATAGTTTTAAAAGAGTAAAAAATTATATATGTAAATATGTTTTTATGTACATGTGTATATTTTCAATTAGGTGATGGTAGAGTTTATAAAAGTGTAAATTTTCTTTTGGGAGGGTATGACAAAAATTGAAGCAGAGAGTTTATATTATTTGTAAGAGAGAGAGAAAGAGAGGGGGATTATTGCTGTTATCTAAATGCAATTTCTATTTAAGGGTTTCAATAGAAGTTCTCATTTTATAGTCCTAGAATATGCATGTTATACGCCAAGTTTGAGACACAAAAGTGATATTTTGTGGTGTTTTTTTAACCATTATAAAGACTGCAGATTGCAAATTCATGATATCGAGGTACGTGCACTGTTGTCAAATGGCCCAACCCCAAAACATAATAGCCTAACCCCAAACAGCGTTTTGAATACGTGCCAACTTTGAAATACAAGCATACATCATATTCAGATTCAAGTTGATATATTTATTTTATTGTCCCTATCAAACATATATAGAGATATGGCCTCCACTGGCTTACCGTCAAATAAATGGTTTGAATGAAAGGGGAAAACAGCTTTCAACAACAACAAAAATGTTGTTGTGTATATATACATGGTTGACAAAACAAAATACAATTCGGACCCCTAGGTATACCATTTGCAATTCATGTTGATATGTTTTGGTGATATGACCCATGGCATCCCTATTCTAATCAGTCGTCCCATTGATTTGTCTTGTACCTGTCTATAAACATTGCAGTTTTCATAAGTCAAGAGAATATCATAGACATACATGTTCATATAAGGTTAATGTATTCCATGTTAAACAAGACATGGCAGCTGGGTTATACATGCTGAGAGCTAATTAGTTACTTATTAATAAACTTGCCAGTCACATTTGATTCGTCGAAGGATGTTATGTTGAATTTTAAGCCACGCCGTACCGTACGTACTAGAAGCACTACCGTAAAATCCCCTCTAGCGCCGTCTCAGGTCAGCTGTAGCAGTAAGGTCCCGTAACTCGCTGTGCTCTTAGTTCTCACATCGAGTCCTCTGTCCACAAAGCAGAAATTAGGTATTCAGTAACACATTCTTGGCAAGTTGTCATGGGATGGCGCAGAAAGTTCATCAGTTCAGTATCGCTTCAAGGGATTAGGTCATTGCATGAAGATGAACATCTCATGCATATACTCAATGTATGAATTTATAAATGCATTGATAAAACCAGACAAGCAAACAAATCATATACTAAAATAGAGTGAAAGGGTATTAAATATCTAAAAACCCATTTCCAAATTTAGTAAATGCTAAACAAACAAATTTAGGTAATTCTACACAAGTTCTACTTTTCAGGATTTTTAATTATTTATTTACTTTTTATAATATAGAGTATGTTAAGATTGATTGTAATAGTTTGAAATTCTCTAAAACTGGGCCATGGAGTCATTTTCAAGATTGTTATCAAAGGTTGTCAAGCAAAGACTTGATTTTTCTGTGCAATTCTTATTCATCTTTGGGTGTAATTTTTTTTGTGGGGGGGGCAGAGAGTAGGTAGGGCTTATGAAAGTAAGGTTAGATTATGGTTACACAGGTCATGCATGTAAAGTTCTAAGTGCATGCTTCATATTTTATCAGAACACATAAATCAACGCATTTCCTTGTTTGTCATGACATTTATAGCACATTCCCTCTCATAAGACGGAATGTTGCAAGCACCTGTCAAATTCGATGACAAAACCGTTGAGTCTTTTGGATACATTTCCCAGACATCAGGTGGCATAATAGATAACTGCCTCAATTCATTATAGTGAAATACACCATTTTATATCCATTTTCAAGGAACTTTCACTTTAACCAACAGGTGATGTGATACAGAGTAGCTGTAGAGTAGGTAATACCAGCTGTACATATGTTTGCAACAAATGTACAGTCCCTATTGAGTAAATGTGATGTAGAATCTCTTACATAGAGTCACTATTTAAATATTGCTGAGATATATTGAAATTATATGTCCTTTAAAGGTAATACAAAGTTTTGGGAAATTTTGAAAATTGGGTGGAAAGTGAATCTTTACAATTTGATATATTTGGATGCCCCTGTGGATGTATTATAAGAAATAAAAAAATTAGCCCCCAAAACACATCTGTTTTCGAGAAAAATTGAATATAAAAATTTACCGGTGCTCCCGGTAAATTTTGATACATTTCAGATAGCGCCTATGGCCGTACCATGGTAGCTGCGACCATGAAAATCTCAGAATATGTAGTTGTTATTTACAATTTCCAAACGAGAATAGCTAATCGGTCGATTTTCGTCAAGAAACATCCTTTCATAGCTAAATTAATATCTTGACCTTGAGAGGGAGGTATACAACATAAAGAGTTTATTATTTATAATTTCATAACTTTAGACTCGATTTCAACCGCGACAACGATCAATGGATATTGTAGGAACGCAAATGTTTCCAATATGTTCATTTGAACCAAATTCATGACCCCATACCAAAACTTTGTAATACCTTTAATACTTTGATTTCTATGGCTAGGTTCATACGGCAGACCATACACTTAACTTTAGCTTGTGGTTTTGAACTTTGAGATTGTCTTGTAGTTTAGGACTGTGGTTTTGGAAATTTAAAGATTACTTGAAGTTTTATTTAAACCACAAGTGATTGTATGGCTCCAAACAGATGATGTAGTGACACTGCCCAGTCTTTAGTGCTTGTTGGTATTTTTAAAGTTTGTCGTCGAATGGTTTGCTTGTCTCCGATCAAAAATGGTCCAAAGAGATGCCCCTGGGTAATATATTATACTCTCAAACTCTTATATCTTAATTACTAGGATTTAGGATTCATACCCCCCCCCCCCCCCATACTGTGGGAGTACAGTCCTGCTGCTTTTAATGGAAAATTATTTCTGTTGTTTCTTCTTTGTCGTAATGAATGAATTAGACTAGGCATAGACAGAATCATTTTCCCTCTTACATCTAGAGGTGTCGTGTTGTATGAGGCGAAGTGACAGAATATTGGTCAGAAGAGAGATGTAGAGAAAGCTCGTTCTAATTTCTTGGGGTCACCTGTCCCCCTCCATCAAAGCTTGCTTGTCTTGATCGGCTGTCGGTTTGGTCTGGGACTTCAGGAGTTTTAGGAGATCTTAAAGTGAGAGAAAGATAGAGAATAGAAAGATTCTTAGGGGGGAGAGAGAGAGGGGGAAGAAGGGGAGAAATGTATATGTATGGGAGATGGTCAAGAGAGAGAGAGAGAGAGAGGAGTTGAGAGCCACTTTATTTCACAAATTTATATAGAGAAAGATGAGATTAGAGAGAGAGAGAGAGAGAGGGGGGTGGGTAGGGGGAGAGTAGGGGAGGAAGGAGAGACATAGACTTTGAGAGAAGAAGAGAGAGACGGACAAGAAAGATAAGAAGAGAGAAGGGCGTGTGTGACCAAATGCAATACAGGATGATGAAAGAAATAGAGAGTGAAAGAGATGAATTTAATTTGTATGGGAGTTACATACATGTACAGAGAGGTATATGAGGAGTCAAGTTGGAAAAAGGTGATAGAATCATATCAGATGAGATAGAGAAGTGGATATGTAAAAGAACTAAAGTTGTCAAAGGGGCTTGAAACAGAGAGGGATAGAGAAAGATAGTGAGGGATAGAGAAAGATAGTGAGAGATAGAGAAAGATAGTGAGAGATAGAGAAAGATAGTAGAGAAAGATAGTGAGGGATAGAGAAAGATAGTGAGAGATAGAGAACGATAGTGAGAAATAGAGAAAGATAATGAGAGATAGAGAAAGATAGTGAGAAATAGAGAAAGATAATGAGAGATAGAGAAAGATAGTGAAAGATGAAAGCAAGAGTTGAATGATGGTTGCTCATTTATTATTTTACCAAATTACATGCATCATGTGACCTGTGCAAAGCTGAATGTCAAGTGAATGTCAAGTATACCTTGGTTAAGAGCATCTAAAGAGCAAGATTAGAGAGAGGGGACATTCATGCACCAAGGGTATCGATAGGAAAGGGTGTATCCATTCTGTAACATGGATTTCATGCAGCCTTGCAGGAAACCTGGGCATTCCCTGGTGTGTGGACGTCACGTCTTAATCCAGGTGTCGTCAGTTCTGTCTACCACTCGGAGAGTCCGTTTCCTGTAACTTATTCAACAGGACCTTTAGCCTAGCTAGGGCAGATTGGGCGCAGAAGTTTGGGCAGAGTGTTGGGCTGCATGTGTTATGGTCAATATGGAACAGCCTTGCTTGTAATAGTATGAGGATTTCTAAGGATTGACATAATTATTTATTATTCATTTAACATGTAATCATTCTCAAGAAAGTCATGTAATTATGGTAGAGAGGAATGAGAGAGGGGGGAATCATTGAATTTGAATAGAGAGAAAAAGAAAGAGAGAGAGAGAGAGAGAGACATACATACATACATACAGACAGACGGACAGAAACAGACAGAAACAGACATAGAAAGAGGAGCAAGGGGGGGGGGGAGAAAATTTGTTAGTTTTTTTCTGGGGGAGGGGAATCGGACACATTCATAATACAATGCCCCTTTTTTTAATTGGGCAAAGGAGATAAATATGGTTCTTAATAGGAGGAACGAGAAAGGGATGGAGAGGATTAATTGAAGAAAAAGAGGGAATGATTTAGGGAGGGGGCAATATTAGATAGGGGCACTTCCCTGCCCCCTTACTGAAATCAAACTTCATCAGTATTTAAAATGACCAGGAAAGGGCCAATTTGTCAATCGAGTCTGGCCTTTGCTTCATCTCTGAGAAACCTCAACCCTAGCTGTCTTGAAGCAAAGGACAAGGTTTTACTTCTGTGGCATTAATCAGACAGCCTACCCTCTCCAGGAAACTTGCTTGTCAAACCAATCCAGTTAATAATTAAGGAGATTGTGGACGAGAGATAACATGTTTTAAGGTTCCCCTGATGGTCCCCATGAACACCTTGTATATCATCAGTGTCTGCAGGCCTTACGAATGCTGTCTGAAATTAGCTTCTGTGGTTTTATTTAAACTATATTTAAAACAGTTGCATTTTCTCTGTAGAATAATTCCAGTCCAAACTAGAATCTTGTTGAAAGATAACAGTTTGAGGCTACATGTAGCTCTTGAGCGCATGAAACTGTTATACATCATCGATCAAGAGCAAACAGAGACCTGAGCTTTTGGGGAAGTTATAAAAGACGACAACTTGTGCGTGGTTAAAATATAGTCAGAATCATTCAAACCAGTCAACTAATAAATAAATTAATAGTTGTAGAGACTAAAGACAATGAGGTTTGCAGGATGACCACATTAAACTAGTAGCAACCAAGAGCCTTCAGAAAACAAATTTTGAACGACCTTTAGTGTGAATAAGTTTGATAAGATGTAGAAAGAATATATTGGTTAGTGCATTTGTTTTATCGAAATCTTTCTTTTTTCTGTTGTTTTTATTTCAAAAATTGGATTTACAACTCCTCATTGCTGTCTTTTCTTTATCGCTTGCAGTCATGGAGGTAGTCGTACGAAGCCAAGATGATGATAGTGACCTCGTCTTCCCCGACCCAAACGGTTTGACAGGACAATGGAAAGGTATCACAGACTCCATTACTCTCCCTGCAGATGCTATCAAACAGAGGAACAAAGATGGTAAGATACACCAGTCTCCTGTTTTCACTGTAGGACATACAAGTCAAACAGAAATATAAATGAAGTTTAAAGTATCGTGAACAACTATGCGATTACAAATGCTATTTCAGTTGTTTTAAACGATTTCATATGTTTTTCTGTACAAAAGTCACTACAATGTAACAATGCCCACCGATACATTTTATTTTTAGTGAAGGCAATTATTGAATAATAATAATAATAATAATAATAGGCATTTCTATAATAATAATAATAATAATAATAGCCTACTAGTCCACTCCAAATTTTATTAAACCGAAACGGAAATTCTTCTTGCCCAATTGATCGTGAGCCCGGCAGCCACTGAGCAGCGCCAGATCGACGTTGCTCTATCCCTTATTGTTGAACGCCAAACAAGGTAGCAACAACTCCCATCTTTTTACGTCTTTTGGTATGACGCGGCCGGGGTTCGAACCCACGACCTCCCGGTTGTGAGGCGGACGCTCTACTGACTGAGCCAACACTCATCTATCTAGATAATTTTATTCCGAGGCACATTTATTATTACCCCGGCTTTAGCCTAGCAGCCGTTTATACAGCGCTCCAGCATTTCAAGGAATTAATTCCTGCCAGGTACCCATTTACATCACCTGGGTTGAGTGTGGCAAATGTAGATCAATGTCTTGCCAAAGGACATTAGTGCCGCGGCGGGACTCGAACCGCAGACCTTGCGATCGACAGTCCGGCGAATGAATGCATTTATGGAAGAAATGGGACAGTCTTTGTTTCTTTGGTGAGATCAGAATTTATCTTGTGGAAAAGATTAAGAATGTAAATGCAATCAACCATTGTATTGCCTTTTAATTTTCAAACAGGAAAAACTAAGATTGTTTTGCTGGCGTACAATAACATTGGACAGTTCCTGGGCAATGGTAACATAACAGAAACAAGGACTGCTGGAACGACCATCAAACCAGCGAAGCAGGTGGCGCGTCGTCCCTGCAGCGACGAGCCCGTGATGGTCTATCAGGACCTCGGGCCAGCGGTCAACTCCAGGGTCCTATCAGTGTCCATCAATGATCCCTGGGAGACCACACCTCTGGTCAAACCGGTCAACCTGACCTTTGAGCATGCCGTGACAGGCGACAACGCTTCTGATCCCGTTTGCTCCTTCTGGAAGTTTGATAACACGTGAGTTTTATATTTATCTCTTAAAGCCCCACTGCACTAGTTTGGCTAAGGGGGATTAGACCTTCCTGCAAGGTCACTGACAGGCAGTTATTTCATCAAATCAGCTTTCAATTAACATAAGACAAAGGGATCATGGGGACCAACACGCACCGATTAGGCATTTTTTGCTATATAGAGGGCGCAAGTAGCTATAAGTAGTGCAGTGGGGCTTTAATCTGTCATAAAAATATACTTGTATACCCCTCATGAAAACAGTACTACAGTTGTAACCGTGTCACTTGGTTCCAAAATTTTCAACCAGACCCTCTCATTCCAGTGTATATGTATATTTGTGACTTCATTAACTTTTGTGATCACAAGAGCAACATATAAAACTATGCTTTGACGCAGCAAAGAAGTTTCACAGATAATATTGACTTCTTCATCAAGGGTTTTAGAATACCTACATTTTGCCCTGAGTTACGACTGATCACAAGCCCTAGCTTCAATCCAGTGCACACCTACAAATGCCTACTGTAAATGTAGACATTTTTGTGTGCATGAAATCATGTTTACAAACTCTGTACAAAAAGTTGGCCGTGGCAGCCCATTGATGTTCCATCGGTTGACCAAGGCTGGTAAAGAGTTAATTATCTACATGTATATTCACTATCTAAATCAGAAGGCGACGAATCACAGTGACTCAAATTTCTTCCTTATTATTATTTTTTTTTTTTCTCTCTCACTCAGGTCGGGTGAATTCCATAACGGAGAGTGGTCGGACAGAGGCTGCAGGATGGTCCATAACAACGAGACGCACACCATCTGCTCCTGTGATCACCTGACAAACTTTGCAGTCATCATGAACGTCAAAAGAGGGGTTCCTGTAAGTAAAAAAACAATTTTCATGAAAGTGATCGTTTTGTTTTGTTTCTCCATTTTAGATTCTGGGGAGCATTATTATTATCCTAAACTTATGTGTTTATATTTGACTATGTCTCAGAAATTCATGGAGTGCAAAAATTCCATGTTGAATTCAACTTTTTTGTGACATTTAAGTTTCAGAATCTCACTGGCTCACACAAATTTGACAAAGTTTCATACATGTTTCTTATTTTTACAGTATGATACCTTTGTATTGTATAAAAGACAATAAGAGAAATGTCAAAAAGTTAAATCCTAAAGAGCAAGCCAAGACCACATGGAAAAGATCGTAAAGGTCACAGGTAGATGTCAATTCTACCTGTAATTCTATTAAAGAGATAAAGTCGAGATCTGGTCTTGGAATTACATTGTGAAAAAACGGTCTGAAAGCTTTTGGAAAATTGTTTATGAACTGAAGTGCACCGCAATGGTTTGGAATGATCCAAGTGAACGTGAAATTAACTTTGTCTTGCTGACAGTCACATGCACTGCACACAGAAATTGATTTATGGGACTACATACACAAATGTCTTGAAAGTTTGGTCCAAACTTTTAATAGTTTTCTTGTCATTCGTCTTATATGAGGGCATTTAAAGGGCAATCCTTTTCACGGGACATGTCTTTTTTTTCTGTTATTCCTAGTTGATGAGGGGGAAAAAGAAAAAAAAAAATCATTTTCTACCTTTACCAGAACTGGACCTTCTCTTTAAAAAGCACCTGTAGTTCCACTCTAAACAATGTCTGTTTTGTTCTCTCTTGTCTCCCTACAGCTCCAGAAAGGGCATGCCTTCGCTCTATCCTTCATCACATACTTTGGTTTCATCGTCTCGATTCCATGTCTGATCCTGGCTCTCATCACCTTCTGTATATTCAAGTAAGTTCATCTGAAGAACATTTAAAAATGGATGAAGTGTCCTTTAGAGAGAGAGAGAAGGATGTTATGTCTTTGGGCTTTGAATCATCTAACTTCTCAATTCTCTATCCTGAAACCAGTGACATAAAACTTTCCAATGATATAGAACAATCATACTGTCTGTTCAGTGAAATCATCTTTCCCCTAAAGTTCTTCGTCGTCTTTTTTTTGTGTCATCAAATTCATTGTATTAGAATTGCAGAGAAGGCACTAAAAAAAATAGTGACCTTTCTTCAATTCAATTCAATTCTCATTTATTTCATTCTCGGTTAAAAATTACGTTGATACAAAAGATACAAAATAATTCATAATCATATTTAAAATATAAAATGGGGGGGGGGGGGGACTACATAAATATAGCCGTAGGCCTTGTACAAAGCATTCATAGCATAATGTAAAACAAAGATAACAAACAAATGAACAAAAACAACAAAAAGCACATTGATAAAAAAATAAAAATAAAATAAAAATAAAAAAAATGATGATTACTATTGTTAAAATCCCATACTTGTTGTTTTCAGGAACCTTCAGAGTGACCGTACAACCATCCACAAGAACCTGTGTCTCTCACTCATCATGGCGGAGGTTATCTTTGTAGCTGGCATCACCCAAACAGCTAATAAGGTACGTCTCAATAAAGATAATACAGAGAAACCTGTCTATAAAGACCACCCAAGGGAGACAAGAAAAGTGGTCTTTATAGACAGGTGGTCTTTGTAGCTGGCATCACCCAAACAGCTAATAAGGTACGTCTCAATAAAGATAATACAGAGAAACCTGTCTATAAAGACCACCTCAGAGAGACAAGAAAAGTGGTCTTTATAGACAGGTGGTCTTTGTAGCTGGCATCACCCAAACAGCTAATAAGGTATGTCTCAATAAAGATAACACAGTGAAACCTGTCTATAAAGACCACCCAAGGGAGACAAGAAAAGTGGTCTTTATAGACAGGTGGTCTTTGTAGCTGGCATCACCCAAACAGCTAATAAGGTACGTCTCAATAAAGATAATACAGAGAAACCTGTCTATAAAGACCACCTCAGGGAGACAAGGAAAGTGGTCTTTATAGACAGGTGGTCTTTATGTACAGGTGCCTATAGTTCTTGTTTCAATTAGAAACCATTTTCAAGGGAAACAAAAAATGTGGTCTTTGTAGACAGGTTGTCACTATTAAAAGGCAGGTGGTGCTGTACCTTGAAACCTGCTTAAATCACCACCTGTATAGAAAGACCACCTTTTTGTCTACATTCAGTGGTCTTCATAGAAGGATTTCATTGTTTTTGATTAAGTTGTAGAAGGAAAAATTATATTGTTAAGAAACTATAAATTAACTATATGTATAAATAATAATATTAATAATAATAATATGGATATTTATATAGCGCCGGTATCTGCCAGCTCTGACGCTCATGGCGCTGTACATATTACAATCTCGAACAACACTTTCTTAACTAAAATCCAAGTAGACTAAAACAACACAAAGATTTACGGTACACCAAAATTATAATTGTCCCAATTAAATAGCAAGATGCAAGGGAGACATACATGTATTCTAATGATTTTGCTCTTTTTTTTTCTCCATTCCAGACGTTCTGTGCGGTAATAGCGCTGCTCCTGCACTACTTCTTCCTCTCGGCGTTTGCCTGGATGTGTCTGGAGGGTATACAGCTCTACATCATGCTGGTGGAAGTCTTTGAAGCAGAGAGCTCAAGGAGAAAATACTATTATCCATTTGGATATGGTAAGTTGGAGGAATTGTGTGCTTGCGTTCTCTGCAGCCCTGTATGCACTACCAGAACATGTGTCACACAACATTTAAAGCCCCACTGCGCTACTTGTAGCTAGTTGCGCCCTCTATATAGCAAACAATGCCTAAGCGGTACCCATTGGTCCCCTATTATCCCCCTTTTCTTACGTTAATTGAGAGCTGGTTTGATGAGATAACCACCTGTCAGTGACCACGCAGGGAGGTCTAATCCCTACTAGCCAAACTAGTGCAGATAGGCTTTAACCCCTTCGGTGTCTTTGGCGGCACATTCAGCCGAGAATTTGAACACTGGGTTTGGATTAAGAAGGTCACTTTTTTTTCTTTCTAGAAACAGAATTAGCTACATCTGTCACAACTTTTATATCCATGGAAGATATTCTTCACCCAATTTATCAATAAAGCAAAGAATTTTGAATAAAAAACTAAACTTTTAAACGTTCAGTTATGACAATAAACCAAACACATGGTGGCCCTATAGGGGTTGATAAAGATAATGGTTAATTGATGCCTTATTTAAAAAGTAACATTGATATAAATACTCTGGATACATTTTACTTCCTTCACAAAATCACATTTTTGCACACTTTTATATCTTGTTAACAAATCATTCTTTTAAAAGTAATTGTTTTTATATGATTTTTTATTTCAGTTTTACCTCTAGTGATTGTTGGTATATCAGCAGCAGTGGATTTTGAAGGCTACGGCACACCAGATTAGTAAGTACACTTTGACCGCTACTTCTTTCTTGCATTATAATAAACACAGGTAATTTCAGCCATGTTGGTCAGAATTTATGTTTCGGTAAATTCATTTTTAGGCCTCGGCTTTGCAGCAGTTGGTAAAAAAAATTCTAAACAGACAAAAAAAAAATATATATTAAATGCAAATTTCTCTTGTTGTGAAAACTTGATACAGCTCTTTATCTTTAAAGCGCTTAGAGATGATGTTTCATATTAAGTGCTATATAAATCAGATTATTATTATTATTGTTTTATTCATTTTACCCCTCACAGATCGCCTTTTAAAACAAAATATGAAACTATAATATCTTACCCTTTTCTCCTTCTTGCAGTTGCTGGATGTGCGCAGAGAGCAACTTACAATATGCATTTATAGCACCGGTCTGCCTCATAATATTTGTAAGTAGTCAAACCTGCTTTAGTGACCACCTGTCTACAAAGACCACAGTTTTTGTTCCCCTTGAAAATGGTTTCTCATTGAAACATTCACTACAGCAACCTGTACACGAAGACTAGTGAAACCTGTCTATAAAGACCACCCAAGGAGACAAGAAAAGTGGTTGTTATAGACAGGTTTCACTGTATTATAAAAGCACCTGCTGCTCTATAGAGTACTGAAGTGTGACGTCATTCTGGCCAAATTGTCAAGGTTGCTTGTTCTAAACAATGGTGCAGTGAACACATCAGCACCAAACAATGAATCTGCCTTGCTCCAACCTACTGCTTGAATGATTGTGAGGTGAACCTCATGCACAGGCTCTGTTGTTTAGAACCAGTAACCTGAACGACGAGCGATTATGACATTAGCACTTTGGTACTCTAAAGAGTGATTGAACTGCTAGAAGCTAGATTCCAAATTTACTCTTGATTGTACTGTTGAACTGATCCTTAATAATATTTCAATTTTAAGTTGTCTTTGAGCCATATACATGTTTGTAGCCATATTTTGTGTTTCAAGATGAATTTTTTTAAATTTTGGCTTCAAGTTTGTGGGACACTATTATCTCAAGTGAAAATTTGGCATACATTTGCTCTGGAAGGGTAACACTTGGACATAATACTGTATGATATCAATTAGAAATCACAGACTATATTTTGACATAAAATCAAATTTTACAAGACCTAGTCTAGTCTAGCTTGAATTTGTCTGTATCTGGCTATACTGTGCAGGGCTGTCTTTCATTAAACTTGTGACCAATAACAAGGTACAATAACTATTATATTAGCTACTGAAATCATGGCATTTGATTGGCTGAGAGCAAATTTGTCATAGAAATTTAGCGTTTGTTATTGATAACAGTTTTATGAAATGGGACCCGGAGACTTTAAATTGAATATATCAACAGATTTGTGTTTATTTGCTTACATCCCAGTTTTCACCTGTTTTTAATCTTCCAATTCTCACCATCATTTTTTTCATCCATGCAGGGAAATATTCTATTCCTGTCCATGGCTCTGTTTATTATGTGCCAGCATAGCTCACTACAGACCAACCCAAAAGAGAAAACACCAAAGGAGAAAGCAACGTAAGTTCTCTCCATCTATCTCTCTCTATCTATCCATCTACATGTGCTCTCGCCCATTTTTTTTTAAAATAGAAATTTAGCAAATGACACAAATTATTTTTGTTATCTGTTTTCTACTGAATTATCTTTTTTTGTTTACCTAGGCGGCTTAATACAGGCACCACCCGATTCCCGAAGGCGATATGTTAAATGATTATATCTATTACTTGTAATAAATGTTCTATTTCTTTATATATGTCATTTTTCATTTGGACAGTTTTATTATTTATTAATCACCAAACAATCTTGAAATATTTTTTCTTTATTGAGAGCAAGTGAATAATGCATTCTAATAGCTGCATGTAAAAGAGAAAAAAAAGCAAAGAATATTAAAGCAATCATGTGGTGTATTCCTAGCTTGATTTTTATTATTCATGACATACAATTACAGTTTCAAATCTCCAGATCTACAGTATGTGTAGCTGTTTATATCTACAGATTAGTCTGTCTGTTGCCCATTATTAGGTTCTGTTGTCAAGTACCAATACCAGAGAATTCTAACAAATCACATTACTTGTAATCAAAATATTTAGAAGATACTACTTTCTAAAGGAATTCAAAGACATCTCCGAGAAGTGATTGTACTACAGTCAAACCTGTCTACAGCGACTGCCCAAGGAAAACACAATAAGTGGCCTTTGTAGACAGGTGGTCTTTGTACACAGGTGGTCACTAAGGCAGGTTTGACTGTAGCATCAATGCCAAACGTGATATTAAACAGAGCTGTTTTTACAAGTTGAAACAAAATTCCAGCATTGAATGACCCCTATACCTCAGCTCCTCCTTAATCAGTTAAACCCAATGTGACGATAAGTTTTATTAATACGGGGGAAATTAGAAACCTGTGTTTGGCCGGGCAGAAGAAAAGGCAAGAGTTGACCGCCTCGTTTGGAAACCTGTGTTTGGCCGGGCAGAAGAAAAGGCAAGAGTTGACCGCCTTGTTGGAAACCTGTGTTTGGCCGGGCAGAAGAAAAGGCAAGAGTTGACCGCTGGCCTCGTGACATACAGGAAACTAGAATCTACTTTGCTATCAACACAACTTATGAAATGGCAAGAAAACAAAGTTTTGTTTTGGATAGTTTTGGGCATGTGAGTGATTTTCTTATCACTGTCTAGTATCAATAGTCTCCATGGGCTTGGTCAGTTGGCAGAACATTACCCTTTTAGGCAGTGAAATTTGGTCAGTTTTAAACAAAGTCAAAATATACACTTTTTAAAGTAGATAATCTCTCTTTGAGACACTCCAAAAATGAAAAAGGGGAAGAAAAAAAATAGATGATCATTAAATACTGGGATTCAAATTGGAAATTACAATATTATAAGGAAAAAGAGATAAGAGTCACATTACAAAAACAAAATGGGACGAGCAAAGGTGTCAAGAAGTTCAGATATGCAAATAAAACCCGCCCCCCCCCCCCAAAAAAAAAAAAAAAAAAAAAATGCTTCCATTCTTACGTCTTTTCAGAAGCATTATCTTTAATTTTTGGTTTGTATGCAGGCATATCCCCCCTGTGGGTCCCAAATTTACCTGCCACGGATCCCAACCATTTGTTATCGGCTCCCAATATCCCACTTCTGATCACACACAGGTGGGGGATAATAATTAAAACCACATCTACAGAGAGAGAACTCAAAGAAAGACAAAAATTAACAAAAAAATTGGGGCACTTTGAAGTTTTTGTGTTCATTCTGACAGATACTTGCTTCCTCCCACGACGAGGACGGTCACTCGACCCCTCTCTTCCTGTATATTCATATCCAGCTGTATGATAGGGGAAATGGGAGAGGCAATGACCTTTGACCCCCCATGGGGCCATGATTCAATGGTAGTCATACTAAATGGAGGATAGGGACCTCTCAAAGTGAATTGTTTTTAGTCTGGAACGTGAAGAGTTGTGAAGATAGAGGGAAAATATAGCCATGACCTAAATTAACCCTTCCCCATCCCCTTCCTACACAATGCCTGACCAGAAAGAATTGTCCATGCATGATGGGTAGCCCTATATCTGTGACCCTATATGTAAAAGGGTGTTTGATGGTATCTTTGAAAACCTTTGTATCTGCTCAAAACATATTAAACGACACATATAAAAACAAAGACAGGTTTAAAAGAATGATACATGTTTCAAATTTTACACTCCCCACCTTCAGCCTAAATTACAACAAAATTTAACCTCTAGTTATGTTACAAAAAAATATCTGGTTTGTATGGGTATAGTCTACCTTTAGTCTACCTTAAACTGCCTGATTTTAAAGTCTGATAAATTGTTATCTCTTCATAGTTAGTGGAATAATTTCCCTTTGAAGCTCGTGAACCAAGCTCCAACTTGAAGCTCCTGATAATCTGGAATTGAACCCATCAAAAAAATGCTTTAGTGAAAATTAATCCAGCTTGTTAATGTGATCATAATGCAATAAGCAGCTGACTTAAAAATTAACTGTAAATTTTCATATTACAAGGCTTTATAGACCGGTATTAATACAGCTGCATGTCAAATATTCCTCCCCCTCCATTCCATCCAAACAGTCGCAAATACCACAGACTGTCGGCTTCAATAGAAAAACATCTTCGTCGATCATCCTCCATTTTCTCCAAGCATGGCAGAAAGAGATCAAAGTTTGTATTAGTTCCTCTTTTATTTGCTTTAATCCTTTCAGGACTTCATTGGAATCCCTCCTCTCCATCTTTCTCTCAGTTTATCCTCTCTTCTCTTGGTCATTAACCCCCAGGAATACGGTCTTGTCATGGAAACCCTCCTCTATTTCTTTCTTTCAGTTTATTAATGTCTTCTCTTCTCTCCATCATTAACCTCAGGGATGTTTTCTTGTTAATGGAAAGTCTCCTTCACGTAATCTTCATTTAATATCATTTCTTCTCTCTTTCTTTAACCTCAAGGATGTGCTCTAATGGAAACTCTCCTCCTCTATCTTTTCTATTTATTACTATCTTCTTTTCTTGCCTTCATTAACTTCATGGATTTGTTCTTATATTTTGGTGCAGTGTGCGTCAGCTGTTTACTAATCAAATAACCTCTTTTTCCCTAAATAGATATCTCCGCACTTGGTGAAATGAATGAGTTTGAAGAAATGTTGTACAAATGTAATCATTGGTGCCCTAAGCTCTAGGTGAAATGGATCCGTTGTATAAGTTTTGTACTTGTATTAAAACTCTTTATGAAATGAAATGAAATTACAAGTTAACACCTGTCTGTCTACCAGTGCACAATATCCAAATATATCTGTATTTATTTATTGGTAGAATATAATAATCTCTTATGGTTTAATGG
The DNA here is from genome assembly GCA_035222895.1 of Strongylocentrotus droebachiensis. NCBI lineage: Eukaryota > Metazoa > Echinodermata > Echinoidea > Camarodonta > Strongylocentrotidae > Strongylocentrotus > Strongylocentrotus droebachiensis. The sequence goes on along the minus strand of JAVYIG010004579.1, from coordinate 88,427 downwards.
TTGTTTTTATCTTTAAGACAGTATCTTAATCTATCTTGTGCTTTGGGTCTTCCTTTGATTCTTTGGGTGTAATGGATTTGCATGTTGTCCGTTAAGAGCCTGTTTAGAGTTTGTTTTATGGATACAGGTTGGCGAGTTCATACTCGTCTGGCTCACAGCAGATGATATCTTCAGTGATATTACTCGCATTGTAATTACATCATATGTGAATATGACAAGAGCAATGGTTTACATAAGTTTTGTTGATCAACATGAGTAGATGGGGTACATAGGGGGAGATTACTTGAATTTATGAGCAATATAATCTCCTGACATCAAATTGACTTGAATTAGTGGCTGAATCTGTTTCAGAAATATCTGATAAAGTGTGGGAGTCACGAATGTTCAAATTTTAAAATATCTATGAATGAGTTGGCAACTCCACGATTTCCTTGACAAGCTATTTTAATTTTGTTCTGTACAGATTTTTTCCCTCACAAATTGCAGTTTTGATGAAGGAGTATATTTATTACATTTTACTTCATAATTCTCGTTCTTCCCTCTAATTATTCATAAAATAACGATCAAACTTCAAACGTAAGTTCTCGTTTAATCTTACTATTAACGAGGACCTATAATGATCATGCATCCAAATATATAATTTTGGGACACATTTTTTAGAAAACAATTTTTGGGAAAAAATCAAAAACTAGAATCATTTATTTTTTTAAAAAATGGATAGCTCTCACGACAGAAATCAAAGATTTGGCAACTTTATGTGATCTTAAAAAGGTGATCTTGAAGCATTTGTAACTTTCATATTCTTTAGCAGAATATTCTTGAAAATTTGATATTGATATACTTGATTACTCTTACATTATTTTCTTATGATTTTAATCTTTCTAGGGAGGTCGATCCTCTAGATTATTCCATGGATAATTCTGACAAACTAGCGTAAGCGAGTATATTCGTGTTCAAATGTTTTCTTCTTTATGCCTGTCATTTCTGTTCATATTTTTAAACATCAAGGGCCCGTTCAGATATGATGTGGTAAACCGCAAAAAAGCTACCACATTTTTTAAATATTTTAAATAAACGAGTGGCAGCTGCGCATAACAAAGGTCCTACTCGTATTCACTGAGCTCTGTGATTTACCACAATAAATCAATGTATCTACCTATTATTTGCTAGTTTATCTAAACTACGCTACCATCAAGAACTCTTTAAAAACGTCACACTCGCGCATGCCCCACCCCCATACATCGCCTTCCCAGGATTTACGTGCGCAGAAATGTGAAGTGTATTACTCTTTACGTCATAGTTGTAGGAAAAAACGCAGTGGTTTTGACGTGTCATATCTGAACGAGGCCTAAATATGTACAAGTGCATCAGTCGATATCTTCTTGGGTCTGTGAATTTTGTGGATCACTCCCATTATATTTTGCCTGCTGTTTTCAATGAAGTGTTACACCTTACCAATAGTCATAAGCTCCATATTCATTTCTTGAATGCGTCAAGTAATAATTGTTGAGTGTGGATGACTGTATATGCATGATTGTGTGTTGATACAACATATACATGTACATGTGTGTTTTGTTTTGTTTTCCACTTCAAAAGTAAACAAGGTATGAATTCTCAGGCATTATGATCATTTAATAACTATTAGAAGTCATAATGATGATCAACATTGATTTTGCAGTGTATTTTTAATGTTGAAGCGTGAACCAATCTGTTTCTAAATATAGCACCTTTAGGCATTTGTTATTAGGAAGTATCATAATAGTACAGAATATCATTTTTTGAATTCAGCTATTCTGTAACATGAAGCAACATGTGAAACTTTACACTTATATTTGAAGTAAAAGAGGATATAGGACTATCAGAATTATTTTCAATCTACAAAAGCCTACATATATCATAGCATACCTGCATGACGTATACATTTTCCGTAAAATTCTATTTCTATGTTTACATTGGTTCATTGCATACTCATACATATATCTCACAACATGAGAACGTTTCAGACAGTTTTTATTGTGCTTTTCATCTGGCAAAATATTATTGCTGCTTCTACAATGTAGCTACATATACATGTAAAAACATATATAAACTTTGAAACCAGAAACTTTTGTGCATTTCTAATGTCACAAAAGCCATGAGTCGTCTAAATTTGTGAAAGTTTTGTGAATAACAGGACTAAGTTTTTACAGTTTTCCAAACTAATGGCCATGTTGTTGAAAAATTGTGAAGGTTTCTGGTTTAAATAGTCAATCATGTTCATATATAAAGATATTCATCCATACGATTCATTCAAACAAGATTTTGAAAGAAAATAGTTAATAGAGCGGTAGCTTCTTATTGTCTTTTCTTTGATATAGCTTTAAGTAGTAGAAAACATTCATTTTACAAAAATCACAAGCCAGAAGTTATGAATACGGTTTAATACTGCGTGCTCATGAATTCATGTTATGGAAATCGATACATCAGTATTTGAAACATTTTCATATTCATGGTCTTCATAGTTTTGTGATATTTTGTGGATGTGTGATTCTTGCAGTCGAAATGAAACATACATTTTTTCAGAACTTTACACTTTGATGTGCATGGGTGTTCCAGTGATGATATCCCTATCTTTGTCAAAAAAGTGTGTTGTGAATGTTTATTGGTTTTAGCATCAATGTTCATAGTAATTAGTGTTTGACAATACTGTTTTGTACATTTTTCCAGCTCATAGAATGATTTTCTTCTCTCACATACATGTATTATGTGTTAATTGTCTTGATTTTATTATTATTTTTGCCTTTAAGTTATTGTGTTGAGGTTGTATATGCCAACGATGTTCACTGTTTGTACAATTGGCTCTCCGTCTTAATAAGATTTCTAGTATTATATGTGATTTTTTTTTCTTCTAGTTTTTCTTTGAATGTCAATTTTTTAATTTTCATGTATGAAGTAGAGTCGTACATTATAGGAAGACAATAAAATCTGACCAGGAAACTATATTGTCATTCAGATGGTCATGGAATTACAGGGCATGAAACAGAAAATAAAATTATATATAATAATTTGGGAGGCCTGTATGGAGGTTTATTCCTTGCACACCAGTTTTATACTAGTACTTCTACTAGTATACGCACACTTTGCTTTTACATATATGTAGAGTGTGATTTTGTAATGTCTAACAGGGCAATAGGCCGATCTCTTTACATAAGTAATCAAAAGCTGATGTTTTGAAAGTAGAATACTAAGCAATGCAATCTAAATTAATATGTGAAACTCTTGATTACATAAGGGGTAATAATGATAATGTAAAGTGCTTTAGAAATGTAGTACTGAGTGATATTTAAAAAGTGACAATTCTTTTTAGGGGAAAGTATGTCAGAACACTTTATATAACTGTATATGATGCTCTGACAGCACTTATACTGGACATCATATACCACTTCTTACTTTATGATTTACACTTGGAGCTTTTAACCTTGCTATTAATGTGCTAACAGAACTAACATTTGTCTCCTTTTAACACTTCTATTTGCATGCATGCTAACACCATATTATAGTCTGGGAAATACCAAAGGAGAGGCTCTCAAGTGAGTACTGGTCAGACTTCCAGGGATATTAACAAATATTTATTATTATGATGAATTAATTGCACCAACATTTGTAACAAATATTTATGATGAATTAATTTTACTAGCATGTGTAGTATAGTGTATAAACTTGATGAAATGTACTTCTATTAAGATTTGAGACTGCATTTGCAGTTCAGTTACCATTTGTTACAAACAAGTCTGGCAAAGCCCGAGATTTAAACATATGTCAATATATGAAATTATCAAGAGTATTCTCTTTTATAATGGCTGAGTATCACTTTTGTAAAGTTTTCAAACATGCTGAAATTTGGAATGGAACAGCATAATTCCATGACTAATGTATATCAAGTTCTTAAGTCAAAGGATCCACAGAATTTTAAAGAAAAATGAAATGCCAATGATGGGGCACCATGTGTAACAAATTTTAATCTACATTTCATGGACAAAACGAATTGGCAAAATGGGTTTCATCAGCAAATCAGTGATTTGTTAGAAATTTATTTCTTTAAAAAAAGTCAGTGTAATTCCTATATTTGGAGGGGATTCCTTAAACAAATTTGTTCTACATGTATATACATTTAATTACCCTTGCATTCATTCAATGCTATATTTTTTGGCCCATAAAAAGGATAAAATACTAAAATGTTTGTATCAGACGGAGCTTGGCCATCTTGGTTTCACTGGGTCACAACATGGCGTATATTCTTTTGTTTTGTGCTTGCCCAACAAAGCAGTAGTCGCCATATTGTGTCCAACTCGAATCGGGTTGGCCAAACTCTATGTATAAATGGCTCTGGTACCAGATACTAACTGCTGCCCTCTGTTGTCTTCCATGTGTGTACAGGTCATTAGTACGAGGGGCGTTGGTCTTGCTATGCCTGCTGGGAGTAACGTGGGCGTTCGGTCTACTCTACGTGAGTGAAGACCTCCTCGTCTTTGCGTACATCTTCACCATCACAAACTCATTCCAGGGCGTCTTCATATTTGTTTTCCACTGCTGTATGAATGATAAAGTAAGTTATAGAAAGAAGTTGTATAATTGTATTATAATCAACCCTAGTAGAGCCTGAGGGGTAGGCGGGAAAGGGGGGGGGGGTTCCCCTGTAAAGTAACGATTGATAAACTCTGCTGTAAAAATGATTAAATATGTTACATAAGTTGTATAAAATTGTCTTAGAATGAACCTAATAGATCTGAAATTAGGGTCAGGGTTCCGCCTGTAGAGATTGATAACCACTGCTGTATGAATGATAAAGTGAGTTGTCTATTTGTATTAGAAGGTGTAAGAAACCAGTTTAATAATCATACCTTGGAAATCATACCTTGAAAGTGGGATTAAAGGGATAATAAACATATCTGCCCCCCTGGAACCATATAAATATCCAATATTATTATTATTATTAAGTGTAATGAATCATTCTTCCTTTGATTTCAGGTAAGAAAAGAGTACAGACGCTACGTTCGTAACAGTACATGGATACCAGACTGCATTCGAGAACAGTACGGAGGAACGATCCTCACTAACTCTAATCAGCAGAACTCATACAGGTCTAGCAGTGCTGCAGTAAGTCATCTTCATCAGTAGGATCTTTCATAGCCCTTCACCCACCATGCTCAAATAATAATTAAAGTTATTTCACTTTTAATAATAATAATAATGATAATAATAAATTTATATAGCGCAGCTTTTATACAAAATATATTCAGCTGCGCTCCTTTTTTACTAAATTCTACAAAATAGGATATCTCAATTGAACACATATGTTTTTAATTTGGATTTGAAGACATTGAGAGATGGAGTGCTTCGTATTTCTATTGGCAAAGCTATTCCATAGTTTTGGAGCAGCAATAGCATATATATTACTATTACTATTACACCGGTCATTGGATTCAATACTTGCCTGCACACACTTTGTGCACAATCTCCACTCCCTGGGGAGCATTCCAGCCAGCCTGAATGGGTGATGATGATGATAATGATATTTGTGAATTCATTTTGCCCAATTTCCATATATAAATATGCTCAATTTGGCATTATGATATAACAAGAGTAGAAACAGAAATAGCCTCTTAATTCCTTGATGAGAAGATATTTATAATAATATAAACACAAGAATAGTTAAAGGGCTCTTTCTTAGATGTGAAATTGAATAAAAAGATATGTAATAGCTTACAATAAAATGTGTCTGTAAAAGGTTTCCCCTTAAAAAGCTGGGTATGTAGAACATTTTGTTAAGGATACATATTTCATTGAAGGAGAAAGATTGTTTCAGAGGTAGAGTGTAGGCCTTTTAAATGAACTACAGAGTAAAAGTTCAATTCACATCTCTTTTTATATTTTTACACCTTGGTATTAAACAAGAAATTATCTTCCTCAATTGTCATCTATTTTTCAAATTTCTGCTTTATTTCATCTACAGCAGAAGAGACCAGACAGTAAAAGATTCAGTAATACAACAGGCTCATACAGTGTGGACAATCGTAAAATGTCAAATTCATCAGTGTACAGAAATTCAGGTAAATTAAACTATAGTGTATGACATTTTCTCATAAATGGAATGTCTATAAAATTGCTTAATTATTCCATACTGTATCTTCCATGAGTGTGAGAAGCTCTATAAACCTAACCAGGTATTCTTTCATTATAGAAAAAAGCTATGATTGATTCTATTGGATATTCATCCTAATTTTCAAGTTTGACAGAAGAAACAAAATGATTTTGTTGTTGTTAATGTATTGCAATTTGTTTGAATGCTTTGTTTGACAACAGAATGCAGTATTCCATGCATTTGAAATATCTGTATAATCTATATTCAGAAGAGAGGTATATGACCAAAAAAGTGGAAGAATATTAATGATTTACAAATATACTTAATACTGGAATAAATTTCCAAATGTGTAATGTTGTCAAATAGAAGAAGAAGAAAAGAAAAAGCAATCAGACTTCATTACCTGGTTGGTTTAAGAGCTTCCATGCATGCTCATACATCTAATGTCACTTTTTTTTCTTCTTCAAAATTGTACATTATAATTGTCATTCTTCATGTTCTTGTACCGTTTTTATGTCTTCCCTGTTTATACATCTCCATGTTATGTGTATGCCTGTGAGAAAAGAATCATACTAATCCATGTACGTGTCATACCCTGAGAGTCGGAAGGGCTTTTAACCCTCTCGCTGCCGTTGGCAGGAAATTCCACCAAAGAAAATTAGCGTTCAAAAATTGGTTTGGAGCCAGAACTACCGCTTCTGTTTTCCCCAGGCTGAAACAGTACTGGTAGCCTTATTTAAAAGTTTATTGGCATGGAATATATCTCATGCTTAAACAGTGAACAAGGATCTTTGATAAAAAATTCCAACAATTGAATGTTCATTAACGCTGATTGTTTGAAAATCTGGTGGCGCCAAAGGGGTTAACATTATGTCAAAAGACATGAGTTTATACGCCTTTCTGGCTTTCAACAGCTATGAATTCCCTGCCTTCTGTGTCTTTCTGTATTTCATGTTTTCCCTCCCATCTACATCGACAATGCTTTCATCTTCTTTTCTTTTACTCTTCTCTTTCCCGATATGTGTGTGCTCTTCTTCTCCTTCCTCTTTGTAAGTAGTTTAGAATCTTGTCTTATACCGATTGTACAATGTTAAGTGGATTATGAGAACTTATTCTATTGAATTATTTCATTCATATTTTTTTTTAAGTTATTTATATTTTTATGGCGTAATATAATTGTTAAGTTGTGAAGGTATTGGCCTTTATCAGAGTGAAGTTCATGTACATGTAGCTACAGTTTTTAAACATATATTTTTGTATTGCAAGTGAATATACCCAATTATATATCTCTCAAATTTGTTTGTCAGATTTAAATTTAGTATATATGATATATGTTTATCATGTTCTATATTGTTTTAGTGAATTATGTAATGCAAACAAGAGGATAAAAATAACCTAAAGGATTAGAAGATTCCCTTTTCACCAGATCTGAAGTTGAAATTTTATTTGTTATTGTATTACATGGTAACTCTATGAGGTAATATAATTTTTACTGAAGTTTCTCTCTGACAGAAAGAAGCAAATGATAATTAAATTGAAATATACGTAGACAGATACAGATAGAGTATTAATAATTGAGTAAAATAGATAAAATAACCCTTTATTTTCTTGTTATTTTCTTTTAATGATACACATGTTTATTTGTTTATTTAAATTATGTTTCCATCCTCTTCTCCTTCTTTCTCTCCTACCATCTATCCATCTCATCTCGTTCTGGTTACAGTCCAAACGGGCCAACCTGTAGGGGTGACATACACATCTCCAGTTTAAAATCATGCACATCTTCATTCATCCATCCAGCAAGAGTTTTTCATTCTTCATTTTCTCAAAGTACACACAAAGTTCCCTGATTTCTGCTTTTCCAATCATATATATATACATATTTATTTATATACACTTCATTTTTGCTTTTGCTTCTATATATTCACGCTTAACTCTACGAGTAGCATTGACGTGCATACTTATCATTTGTAAATGGGGAGGGGTATATTGTCATCGCCCCCTTCTGAATGAATAGAAAGTGTATGCATGTTTATGCCACTGATGGGTACTACTACAAAGACTCACATGATAATGCAGTTAATAACTATACATCATGTATGCTGCTCTGAGAGGAAGAAAAAATAGATATTGCGAGTTTTTAGTTTCAACTGCATGAAATAAACTAAAATTCCCTCATTTAAAAGATGTTCTACTGTATTTATCTGGGACATTTTGACTTACAGGGGGCAAGTTTTAAAATACTATGCTTTCTAAAGTTTTCTATGGCTCCTTCACAAAAATGACTGCATGAAGTTTGACAGTTTGATTGATTGACTTAAAATATAATATTCAATTGAAATGAAATGTTTGCCTTTGAATATATAACTCAAAGTCTGAATCAAAGTTTTGCCAAAGTGGTTACTTGCAATTATAATTATTATCATTGGCAGCAAAATTATAGCGACTGGTTTTATTGCAGCAACATTCAATAACGAAGACTAATAGTCTGTATGCTGCAGTACCTTTGTCGTTCTTCCCAAGGATCCATGACACATATATATAAAATCCGAACTAACTATGACTGAAATATCCTTTTAACAATCAAATAAAAATGCTAGAAGTCCAGAATGGTAGTCCACAAACTCGATCTACATAATATTCACAAGTTTATTTTTGCACTTAGTTTAATAATAGTTATAGTTAAATTATTTAATTTCGCAATGATTATTTCTTACTCAACGTTGATTTAATAGAGAGTGTGCTTTTGATGGAATTGTGGATGATCTGTTCTTGTTGTGCAGGTTTTGTGACAGTAGTAGTGGTAGTGGATTTGGACGCACCTATGGCACTGCCTGTGTATTTACCATGATGCTGGGCAGAGTGAGATATGGGCCGCACGTAGAATAGGGTTCATGTTGGCAAAGGTATTCAAAAGCGCATCATCATCACATTTCCATTTCATGCTTTTGAGCCCCTCTCTAAGGCCTCGTTCAGATATGATGCAGCAAAACCACCATGGTTTTTTAATGATTTTGTTTGAAAAGTGTAATACGCATTACATCGCTGTGAGCTATATAGCACAGAGCTTAGTGAATATGCACAGTTACCAGTCATGTTTATGTAAAACACCTGTTTTTGTTGTTGTTGTTTTTTTGTTTTTTTTGGGGGGGGGTAGTTTACCGCATCATATCTGAACGAGCCTTTAAAGGTAGTGTCAACCATTTGCCAGGAACGGGGAAGGGGCAGAAGAATAAACGTATTACCCTCAGAACGAGAGATGACTGAAATGCATGGGCCGGATCTGAGTAGATAATATGCTATACCTGGGTGATTTGTTAAATTGTAACTCAGGATCTTTTTGCGTAGAATCTCTCGATGAAATTTAGTAGCCTGTTAGAAAGGAACAGACAGACACAAGTAATAAATCCTGCTAATACTGATCTTATAAATTAAAACGAATAGATGAATTAAATTCATGGATTTCACCAAACCTAGCTTTTTGTTAGATGCATATTTTGATCATGTCATGCAAAATATTAGTGATATATAGATGCAGAATCGTTTCCCATGGGTGGGAGTTCTTTAAAAAAAAATTAAAACCAAGTGGTTATTATATTATATGGAGAAGATTCATATGCCACTACCTCACTCTTGAGCAGAACTGAATAGAGATATATGTATATATTTTAGAGAAATGACGTAAATTAGGAATATGCAAATGGTTGATGCGACCTTTATACCCAAGCATCTCTGAACCACACTACCTTCATGCAGCATGAGAGACAATGGATTGAAATCATCAAACCTTATCATGCCTTGCCCACCATATCATCACCATTCTCTACCGAACTTTGAACCCTGACCTTTAGAAGTTCCTTTTATTTTCTATCTCACTCTCGGTGAACCAACTTTCTTGTACCACTGTAGAATTATCCCCAAAGTATTGTTCAGATGTTGTTTTTTGTTTGCATTTTTGCAGAATATCATAAAGAATAGATTTTTACCAGGATAAAAATGCACTGATATTGTTTGATTTGCCAATATATTCTTGTCATTTGCTCATTATTATTTGCGCTATTAAAATCATTTACATTTTTATTTTTTGATTAGGTATGGATAAGCTCCTGCATGTATCTGTGATACCTTTATTCAATCTGCCTTAAAAAATGATCTTCTCTAACATTATAGGAAAAGAATTGGTTGGATTTCCACAGGAAGAGAAATCCCGAGAAGTTTCTCCTAAATGAAACAACAAATAGTTTTGAAATATCTTTGAAACAGTTTTGAAATAGTTTTGAAACAGTTTTGAAATAGTTTTGAAACATGTTATTAACTATGTGATAAATTAAAAACATGAAAAGACAGGTTAAAGTACACATTTTAAGCCTTGGTCACAAATGCCATTACAAACTGCTACGAACGCCGTACGAACGATTTTCAGACAATGGAAATTCGGGAAGACAGTGGAAAAACGGAGATTCGTACAAACTTTTGTGACCGTAGCATTAGATTGGTGCCATACAAGTTCAGTTTTCTCTCAAGCTGTCTTCATTGTCCAGATTGCCTGTAAACATATGTAATCTAGATGGCAATAACGAATGTGTGTATAGAATGACATGTAGTCCTACATCTAATTTTGTGTTTAATTCTTTAGAGCTCACTATTTTTTGTTTTGCATTTGAAATTGAAATGAAGTGATGCTATAATACAAGTAATACAAGATCACACTTAATTCAGTATTTATTTTCTGTATTTGCATGGTCCATTTTTATTTTTTTTTCCCTTACATTTGATAGTACTTTTTTACACCCTGCATTGTTTGTGATTAATTTGTCCAAAATGTGTGTTCTGCATGTTTGTCACTTGTTACTTCTTATAAAAGCTGAACACTGTTTCTTAGAATATAAGATCGATCATTACAAGTAGACATTATTAATTTCCTTTTTGTATAAAAAAATCATAGAGGTTCTTTGGATTTGCTCATTGTACTTGACATAGGCAGCAAGTTACAGTTACAAATAGTCAAATATTTTTCCCACTAGAAATGCAATTATCCAATTCATTTATAGTCCAAGAATAAAGTGTCACACCAAAACATTTATGTAGGAATCAATCAATTTCTTAATTTGAAATTCAAGATGTGTATATCATAAAAATTCTTGCCCAGTGTGTTTTTTGTTCTGACTGAGATACTGTATGAAGATTTCACTTGTGGTACACGAAATAGCCCAAATCCACCTCGAGCCACAGAATATCCTAACTTTTGTTCCAAGAATTTGAGTGCAATAATCTGTATGGTCTTCTCTATTGTGTGTGCAGGTCAATACGAACATGTCAAATTCAATTCTGAGATGAGCGTTCCTGAGGAAGAGCAAGTTGATTTTGGTGCAGCGAAGGTCATCGCTGACGAGGGAATCAGCATGGATTTCGAAGAACATCCTGTTCACGAGTCTACCAGAGTCGACGCCGCAGAGGGCGATGAAACACAGGACAGCAAGCGTCTGTCTGTCAACACTAATGAATTCCTGCCCTTGATTCTTGACCTGGACATTGACGATGAGAAGCATGCCAAGCTGATTAACGTGGGTGCGGCGGAGGAGCGAGAGCCGTCTCCGATAGAGATACATCCTCTCATCCGGGAATCCGGTATCGGGGGATCACGCACGAGTAGTAGCGGCAGCGAGGACTTTGCTCCCGCTTCGCCGCTGTCGCAGGACATGCCCACCAAGGCCCACGTCTTTCCCAACAGCGGAACGTTCGGCATGACGGGCAGCATGCCTGACCTCATCAACCCGCTCACGGCCCATGCCCGCAAAGCCAGGATGGATCTGGTACCTGTTGCGTACAACAACACAAACAATATTGCAGATGTTGCTGCGAGTGATAACGTACACAAAGGATACCACACGCTACCACACACGGCGCCCTCAACAAAATCTCAAAATTCACCCACGTATAGATACCCGCCCACCGACTCTGAAACGAACCCATCACCTTGGCATAAGCGAGCTTCGAGAATGGACGATATCGATTCGAGTGACAATTCAGAAAAAGAATTTCTCTCGTTAAAATCGCCAGCATCTCCACAGTCGCCCAGATCAACGAGGTCCGCTCTGGAAACTGTGATATAAGACTTGCTTCTCTTCTGGAAAGCGATCGTTGTGTTAGACAAAGACTATTAAAGTGACATGATTCTTAATATTTAATGACCACCTTTTTCTTGTATTCGAAAGAAATTGTTTGAAATATTTGTTCTCTTAGAGTCAAGCCAGCTGTTAGTATTGATAATGAAAGTAGTTTATGGTCTTTCTACCCTGTATTTTGGGAAGGAATGATAAGTAATTGATATTGTAACCTGGTGAATGTGATCTCATTTTGAATGATTGTGCTTTTCCACCGTGTGTGAACACATGTATTTTCATCCTGAATTATTTTTTTTGTCATTTCCGTCTAGATTCCATGCCCCTGAACAAGGGAAAAACCACTGTAGTGTATTACAGTTAGAATTTTTATCGTAATATTTAGGCTGCAGTATATGAAGAATTATCAAACATTAAAAAAGGGTTTCTAAAACCTTGTCATGCAAAGTCGTGTTGTAAGACTTGCTGTCACTTTTATTACTAGTTAAAGAAAATTACCAGTATGAATGTATTCATCATTAAATGAATACTGTTTTTTAATGAATATATTCAACTGATCGTCATATCGGTATGTCAAAACTGAAGAATTTTGGATATAGTTAAAAAGTAGTGGAACTGAAAGATTAAATTAACGAAAAGATAAAATAGTGAACAAGTCTTTGCTTCAGAATTCTATCCTTACTGTGTACATCAAACTTCTTTTCATCCAGTATTTATTTATCCAAAATGGCCCTCCTATTTACTTGAAAAATTATGCTGGAAGAAGATGCATGATAAGTTTTTTTACTTATAAATATAATTGATGTCTCTAAAGTTCCCAAACTAAAATCAACATGATCATACCTATTGTGTAGGAAAATACCATGGACAGAGTTGGTTAAAGGTTTACAAAATATACCTCTTTAATAAAAATTGTGCCAAATTGTATGGGATTAAAAAAAAATGTTAGTTGTAAATAAAAAGTGCATACATGATGCAACCCTTTTTAGTTAAATTCTCTATAATGTGCTGTTTTTATCACATTGTTATAATTTTTCTTTATTTAAGGCCAAAAAAAGAGAGATAAAAGTAGTGCATTGTGAAGATTCTAGTGGTTCACCTTTATGCAGCATTAAAATAATCAACAACCTTGTTTAATGAAATGAAATTCATAGGATTATAATTGAGTTGAATTTGATCTATTAAAGAAATGTTAATCACCATATACATTTCTAGGATATCAAGTAATGTTTTGAAAAATCATAGATATATGTCATAACTAGTTAATACTGTTCAGTCATGTCATAAAGAGGGGAGGGGGGGGGGGTAGGTAAGGTAAGTGTTCTGTTGCCGCCCTATAGGGTTTGTGTGAGTGGCATTATGCTAAAAACGAGTATCCACCAAAGAGATGAACAAATAATTGTGATGATTTATATCAATAATCTGTGTGCCTGTACTGCCTTATTTTTGTTAATTTTGTATTTTCCTCTTTATCCTCTTCATACTGTGTTAGTCGTGTTAAGAGGTAAGTGCGTCTTTAATCCAAGATGTCAAAATTAATATTTACGTTACTGGCTTTTGAAGAGATAATCAAACTTATTTTTGGTAATCTTTTAAAAAGCACATTGTTGAAGATCAAAATCAAAATATTTGTTTTTCATTCCTAAAAAATGTATCAATTCTATTATCATTTATTGAAGTATAAACCTTGAACATTGCGATCCACCGCTCTTAAATTCTTAATTACTTTCATTGATTAATCATGATCATTATGAAATTCTACATTTTTCCTTTACTTGGTTTTGGTGCTTGTTGTTATGCGTATTCCTCCTTTTTGTGGGACATCAAATTGGTGCTCAAATGTTAAATCTATTCACGTTTCTCCTCTTTATACTTGATGGCAATAATGTAAACCAAATCTTTTTAATGATATGGCCTTCATTTTGAAAATGAAAAATCATATTTGCTTCAAGTTTTAAAGTAGTTTTAAGAAATGTATTAATTTTTTGACAATCTATAATCTACAAGAAGCAGATTTTATTGTTTCTATTATATTCCCTGTATCACAATGCAGATATCTTTGCACTTTATATTTTTTTTTATCATTCATTTTATCCTTTGAAGTATTAAATCAAATTTACACTCGCACATTAATGGTTGCACTTTTTTAAATTTGATAATAATTGGGTTATTAATTAAATGCAGTCATACTGCATAAAATATAATTTCATTTTTTTTTATTCATGCCTTTGTATGACAGTGGCAAAATTGGCCGATCTCTCCACATTATCAGCCGTGATATTGGTAAACAGAAATTATTAAAGAAAGGGGAAAAGGATGATTTACATGTAGGTGTATAAATATTTCAAAGTTTTGTTACAAATGTGTAGATATTGTAGATATAAGGTAAGAGTATATGTATATATGAATCTATCCACACTTTGTAAGTAATGATGTGTGTACAAAGAAAACTGCTTGTTTGTTTTATAAAATGATAATAATGGCAATATGTTAATGAGCTTATATTGTATGATTGTCACACAGAAAGGTTATGTAATATGTTATAGATTACCAGTTGCTGTTGGACTTAATGCCTTGCTCAGAGCTTCATTTTTGTGGTGTTTGTCACCAAAAATGATGTTTCTGTTATCTGTTTCTTGTGCCCTAGCAGTTTTCTTTTTCTGATTATTTTCTTGGAAATTCCAGGTTTCTCAAGTTTTATTTTGGATTTATTTTTTCTTCTTGCTTTTAAAATAAAAATTCACTTTTGTTCAAGAGCCTTATTTCTTGATACGATTTCTTTTAGAATATGTCCCCTCCAATTCCTAGAAGGGCCTTTAATTGGTGCAATTTATAAACAAATGTTTTTGTTAACAAGTTATTCTTCATTTTTTTTTATTATTATAGTGAAGTTGGAAAAGATCCATTCAATTTTCATTTGATAAGTTGCAGATGTTTGCAATTTGTTTTGGTATAAGCGGGAATGAGCTGCAAATGATTTTGAAGGAAAATAATTTTCAATCTGAAATCAGCTTTAATGTATTCAAAAAAAAATAAAGCAAATTCCATGTGCTGTATTAGTATCCCTTGGTTTTTACTCTATATGTAAACATGTTAATGAACAGAATATTTCTTATCAACTAAGAGAGGGCTTTATTTTCTATTCTGCTACACATTTTAGCCCATTTGGTTTCGCCTAGCCATAGGTAACAATATAGCACATATTCTTCAATTTCGTGCTTGCCCAACATAGCAATTGTACACCATATTTGTACCTTACTGAAATCAATGTTGAGAAACGCTTTGGTATAGATGACTTAGCTCGTTCATTACAAATGCAGTAGAAATTGTTAACACATAATTTTATTGAATAATTTTTAAGGTAATTTTTGTAAGCATTTTGTGTTCAGTTTAACTAAAATAAACAATGATGTGTGATTGTTTCTCAAATCGGGGGGTCAGAATTGAAATTGGCAGAGTGTTTTCGTTTTTGCTTTAAAAGCATTGAATAAAAGCTTAATGCTATGTTGCAGCAAATCTTTTGTCTCACTGCATTCATTTTTGTTTACCTTTATGAAGTTAGTCCTTTAATGTGAAATAAATGGATGAAATATATGCCGAGAGGATATCCCAGAAATAATATATTCAAAAAGCTTAGATAACATCAGCTAGTGAACACAATAAAATATGTAAAATCTGCTACACAAGATGGACATTTAATAAATGTTCATTTGGAGAGAGAGAGAGAGAGATAGACAGAGAGAAATGAGGGGGTGGAAGTAATTAAGATCGCGGATCTCTAGCTGTTGCTATGGTAACACATAATGTTCAATGAAGATGAATATATTATAAGCAGTTTCATAAACATCCAAATGTGATATTGTTTTAAACATAAATATGGACTCTGGTCTTTTTCCACTCGTGTAGCGAATTCCATAAATGGGCAAAAATTTGTGTGAACCGTAGATTCACAAGGTATGTAGTCTTCCACTAATCTGAACAATCTGATCATCTGTCGTTTAAAATTTGTCATTTTGTCAGTACATGGTTAAGGGCTATCTGGGCCTGGTGTCGCTTAAATAGTTACTGACACTAATGTTAAGTTTCTGACTGGTGTTTCAGTATTAATTCTTTGGAAAGTTTTTCGAAATTTTGCAAAAGATAAAAGGTATACGAGGCAAATGCTCTACCGCTGATCCAAACATGCTCAACGCCTGGAAATTAATGTCTTTTTTTTTCACCGAGCCAAGTTAGGGTTAAGAGCTATCTGGGCCTG
Source organism: Strongylocentrotus droebachiensis (assembly GCA_035222895.1). Taxonomy (NCBI): domain Eukaryota; kingdom Metazoa; phylum Echinodermata; class Echinoidea; order Camarodonta; family Strongylocentrotidae; genus Strongylocentrotus; species Strongylocentrotus droebachiensis. The sequence goes on along the minus strand of JAVYIG010004579.1, from coordinate 71,929 downwards.
CTGTCACCAGGAGGGCCCAGCAATTGACATTAATGCTAAGTTTCTGACGGCGGTGTTTCTAGGTTCGATTCATTGGAAAGTTTTTTTGCAATTTGCAAAAATCAAAAGGAATGATAGAAAGAGTAGTTATCGAACCTTTGACCTCGGGTACACAAGGCAAATGCTCTACCGCTGACCTAAACTTGCTCAACGCCTGAAATTTAGTGTCTTTACGTCACCCAGCCAAGTAAGGGTTAAGAGCTATCTGGGCCTGCTGTCACCAGGAGGTCCCAGATAGCAACTGACACTAATGTTAAGTTTCTGACGGCGGCGTTCTAGGTTCGATTCATTGGAAAGTTTTTTGCAATTCGCAAAAATCAAAAAGAATGATAGAAAGAGTAGTTATCGAACCTTGGACCTCGGATACACGAGGCAAATGCTCTACCGCTGACCTAAACTTGCTCAACGCCTGAAATTTAGTGTCTTTACGTCACCGAGCCAAGTTAGGGTTAAGAGCTATCTGGGCCTGCTGTCACCAGGAGGGCCCAGATAGCAACTAACACTAATGCTAAGTTTCTGACGGCGGTGTTTCAGGTTCGATTCATTGGAAAGTTTTTTTGCAATTTTGCAAAAATCAAAAGAATGATATAAATTAAGAGTAGGTATCGAACCTTGGACCTCGGGGACACGAGGCGAATGCTTTATCGCTGATCTAAACTTGCTCAACGCCTGAAATTTAGTGTCTTTACGTCACCCAGCCAAGTAAGGGTTAAGAGCTATCTGGGCCTGCTGTCACCAGGAGGTCCCAGATAGCAACTGACACTAATGTTAAGTTTCTGACGGCGGCGTTCTAGGTTCGATTCATCGGAAAGTTTTTTGCAATTCGCAAAAATCAAAAAGAATGATAGAAAGAGTAGTTATCGAACCTTGGACCTCGGGTACACGAGGCAAATGCTCTACCGCTGACCTAAACTTGCTCAACGCCTGAAATTTAGTGTCTTTACGTCACCGAGCCAAGTTAGGGTTAAGAGCTATCTGGGCCTGCTGTCACCAGGAGGGCCCAGATAGCAACTAACACTAATGCTAAGTTTCTGACGGCGGTGTTTCAGGTTCGATTCATTGGAAAGTTTTTTTGCAATTTTGCAAAAATCAAAAGAATGATATAAATTAAGAGTAGGTATCGAACCTTGGACCTCGGGGACACGAGGCGAATGCTTTATCGCTGATCTAAACTTGCTCAACGCCTAAAATTTAGTGTCTTTACGTCACCGAGCAAAATTAGGGTTAAGAGCTATCTGGGCCTGCTGTCACCAGGAGGGCCCAGATAGCAACTGACTCTAATGTTAAGTTTCTGATCGCGATGTCCTAGGTTCGATTCATTGGAAAGTTTTTTTGCAATTTTGCAAAAATCCAAAAGAATGATAGAAAGAGTAGAAATCGAAACTTCGCTCTAATATAAAGGGTGTAAAACTATGAAATACATCGGTCCTATATTTCCTACAAATAACGAGGTCTTTACATCGGAGTGTATTGCATCTTATTGATTGATCACTACAATTTTGTTTCCCAAGAAATATCTGAAAGATCTTTTTTATTATTGCCCATTAATCTAAGAGGCTCCCCCACCTAAATATATGAAGCAACATCATATTCTTAGCATATTAAAATATGTAGCTTCTTGAAATACAATAAATAAAATGGATTATCAAAACCTCTATTTCATCTTTCCTCTTTTCAGTCGATGGTTCTTGTAAGAATCCTTGTGTGAATGGAGGCACTTGTGGAAAATGTGGCATGCTCCTGGAATTTGAGATTCGCCGTTTTTTGTGAAGAAGGTAATGATATACACAATCCATCTTCCAAACAAATGAAGAATTCACTATTGACAATAACAAAGCGATTTGCGTCACTTCACATCTGACTTGGCCCAATATTCAGGTCCACTGCACCTTCCATGTTCTCATAATCATCACAAATGTGACGTCATTGTAAATGGGAATACACGTCAAGTATGATAATATACTTTTAAAAAAAAAGAGAGATATCAACGCTAAATCATGAATTTCGAAACGGTTTTTGAGGAATTTGTTATTAAAACGGGATTGCAATATATTTTATGCACCCATATATATATAGGTACGTTGGGCTTATTAAAGAACTTCCTCTGCTGCTGTACAAGTATAGGGAAACAAACAAAACGATAACAGTAGGAGTGAATATGCTTACATTTGTCAGATGTCCAAATTCACATTGTTTACTTCAAATATACTGTCGAATTCGGGCTTTCGAAGACAAAGATGCAGAATTCAAATCCCCCCTCATAATAATCTACCTGGGACAAATCCAGGGTATTCTGTTTAAGAAAGTTCTCCCTGTTCAAGCACAAGGTAATCTTTAAACTATCTTGTACATATATATATATTTCGTATTTCGTGTTATCTTTACTAATGATTCTTTGTTTTACTTTTTGTCGTTGCACAAGCAGTTATTTCAATTCTGTAAACCAAACGTTGAAGGATATGCATTTTCACTTTCTTCTCTTTTAGTTGACTGTTCTGTAGAAACCCCTGTAGGAATGGAGGCACTTGTAAACAATGATGCATGTACATTGTACCTGTTCAGTGGAATATTCTGCAAAGCAGAAAATAAGTATTTCCTTTCTTCATTTCTATAACTGAAAAGTACTTATGATATAGAACCACCCTACTGTAACACTAGCAGAACATCTGCACCTAAAGTAAATGTTTTTAATATGATGAAGATGTCTTATACATGCACTGTTGATGTCCTGTTCATTTCCAATCCCCCGTCCCTCCCCCTCTCTCCATCTTTGTCGTCACCGCTCCCCCTCCCATCTATTCCTCCCTCTTCACGCAAGACTTCGATCATACGTACACTTTATCTTCCCCATTATTTCAAATACTTTTTTTTTAATTCAATATTTTTTACAGATACAAAAATATATATACGTCATACATAAAGCATGTATTTAAGGTAGTACGAAAGATATAACAATAACTTTTTTTCCTATCTCTTCTTCTTTTCTCCATTTTTTCTCCCTTCTAATGTATATTTTTCCTTCATCTCTAGTTTCATGGTTTTGTAGGAGTGTTTATAGCCCTTGTAATTCCTTTGGCATTATTCTTCATCAACGCTGTGTTTTATTTTTGTCTTGCAATGTTTATGAAGGTAAGGTGAAAATTCCATAAAGCTGTAAATTGTAAATTTCTAAGCACATGTACACGAGAACATCATATATTTATCTTTGTGCCAGACCAAAACGGAATTCTTATTTTGAATTTGATTTACAAAAGACAGTTTCCTTACAGTTCCGATCATCATATATCTTAAATTGTATATCAAGATATCCTTCACAATGGCAGATCTTAAATTCTCTTGCAGGGGAGAGGTGGCACAAGTCCGGGAAATATCTGACAAACAGTCCCCCCCCCCCCAAAAAAAAAAAAAAAAAAAAAAAATATATATATATATATATATATGCTTGTGTGTGAGTGTACTGTATATATCCAAAATATAATAAATGAATCATAATAATAATAATAGTGATGATAATAATAGAAATAAAAGTGAATAGATATAATATTTGAAAAACTCAAACAAAAGTATTTTTCCACATTTTTAAGTAATATTTGTTGAACATTTCTTTATTTTTAGGAAAAAGAACGGAGCTGTTGTTAGCCCAATAGAATGCCTACTTTATTATCTCTATCGTTTGTTGTTTGATTAATGTACATGAATTGACAATGCATTAATAGTCAAGGAGGCACTGAATGAAGAGGAATGAGAAGAGAAGGAAGAAGGAAAGAAAAAGAGAAATACCTTAAAAAGGGAGATGAAGAAAACATTTTGTAGTAATCTTTGTCCCGATGTCACATTGAAATGAAAGCTGAAGTGTCAATGATATGAAAAGGTTAATTTATTACAATTCAACATTTCACTTACAAAATATATAATTTAATCCAGTATCAGGAACGTGATTGTCACATTGACTTGATTCTCATAGTTACTGAATTGATTGTGCTAGATTATGTTTTCTTATTAAAAAAAATGAAAGTCCTGTTATCATTATCCGCTACATGATGCATTTCTTATAATGTCCCAATGGCTAATGTCCAGAACATCGTTACATTACATAGCTATTACCTTTGTTTAAAAAACTATGGAATATATGTTGAAGTTCATTATGGACTCCAACATATTTTCCTAGCCTCAATAGCATAGCAGTATTTAAAGGTAAACATATAAGTTCAAACATGGCTCAATAGTGAAATGCCAGGTACAAAATGTTGAAGATCTTTCATTTCTAAAAAGAAACAACAGTTTTCACTACAAACTATGACATTACAATCTGGACTTAAGAAAAGTCTTTCTGCAAGTCAACTGTGCACTATGAATCAACACACTGCAAAAGATCTGCATGTCAAAAATAAGAAAGCAAATAAGATTTATCTTAAGTTTCATTTCAGCAAAGAATATAATATGAGAATATTGATATCTTATAAAACAACTAGATGGAATTCGACTGCGCGCAGTCGAAAATGATGCCTCCGTCATAGAGCAATTTTACAAACCGAAACGGAAGAAATTTTTCAAATTCAAGTAAGTGAAAATTCTCCAGTGGTTCTTGAGATATCGCGATAACGATCTCAATGTATGGAATTTCATAAGTTGACCTCTGTGACCCTTGACCTTTGACCTACGTGCTCCAAAATCTAATCAGATTGTCTTCCTATGGTGATACACACTATCATTAAGTTTGAAGTTTAAATCTCCAGTGGTTCTTGAGATATTATGATAACAATTTCAATGTATGGAATTTCATAAGTTGACCTCTGTGACCCTTGACCTTTGACCTACGTGCTCCAAAATCTAATCAGATCGTCTTCCTATGGTGATACATACTATCCTTAAGTTTGAAGTTTTTACATCTCCAGTGGTTCTTGAGATATCATGATAACAATCTCAATGTATGGAATTTCATAAGTTGACCTCTGTGACCCTTGACCTTTGACATACGTGCTCCAAAATCTAATCAGATCGTCTTCCTATGGTGATACATACTATCCTTAAGTTTGAAGTTTAAATCTCAAATGGTTCTTGAGATATCGCGCTAACAAACTCAATACAAGGAATTTCATAAGTTGACCTCTGTGACCTGTGACCTTTGACCTACGTACTCCAAAATCTAATCAGATCGTCTTCCTATGGTGATAAATACTATTCCCGAGTCTTAAGTTTAAATCTTAAATGGTTCTTGAGATATTGTGATAACGGTCAAACGGGACGGACGTACGGACGGACGTACGGACGGACAACCCGAAAACATGATGCCTCCGGCACCACCTTCGGTGGCGGAGGCATAAAAATATATAATTTTTTAAATAAAAGTTCTTCTGGATAGACAGCATGATATTGTAACCATTGTTGGATATAATTGGTGAGTACCGGATATATATTTTGATATACACCTATAGCAAGCCTGTAGTTATACATTTATTATAAAAATAGGCTGTGCATGAAAGTGTCTCCCCTCTCAAGTATGACAAATAATAATGGAGTTGTACATAATGCATATATTGATAATAAAACTCATCAAATAGAATAAATGTATACTTATTTGAAGAAAAATTTAACTAATCAAAATTAAATGTGACTACTTTGAATAATTATTCACACACCACTCTGACTAAATGTTCTTTGGTTTTACATGATTTGTTTGTACTTTTCTCAATAAACTACATACATTTTTGGTTAAATAGTTTGAAATGTTGTTCCTCCTAGAGATGTGGAAGAGGTGGCAATTCTCAGAAGGGAAGATAGTTGGCAAAAATGTTTTATTTTGATCTCACAAATGTGTTTCTTGTTCCTCATCAGGTTTTGTACAGTGTAAACAATCATTTTGTATGAAGATTTACTGCTATTGGGGGAGGGCAAGATGGCAAAAGGCACAAATCGAGGGGTCAGTGACACAAAGACGTATCGTAATTCCATTTTGGCCATTTTGAGAAAAAGTGGTATAAGTGTCATTGAGCACTTGGGCTTTAAGGAGTGAAGTCTATGTTTCACTAGCTATTGACTTCAATGAGGTGTTGGGTGGAGTCAAGTCTTTGTGTTTCCTGGAAAGCCCACATTATTCTGAACATTTTGATATCAAATATTCATTTTGGAAAAATATGGAGTTAGATCTTTGTGTAATTAACCCCTCGAAATGATGAACTCGATGTTGATTTTCACTCGCACCGCACGTAGACATCCTCTGTGTGATCACAGTTGTGGTTTCCTACGCCTGAATGCGGGCAGTCATAGAGAGCAGCCTCCTCACCAGAGCAGTGGACATTGTCAAACCAGATGGGAACGGCATCTGAGAAAAAGTTGGTTGACGACGTCCGGAGCAGCGGATTGCTGTAAAGGATGGCCTTGCCGCCGTCGTAGCCAAGCTGTCGGCAGATTACCCCAGCGTCGGTGTTGTCCCAGTTGTCATCACAAACAGTCCCCCAGCGACCGTTGAGGAATATCCGTACAAATCCCTCCGAGATGGTTCTTCCGCCAACCAGACTCACTGTGTGCAGAAACATTTTAGAAGGGAGATCCTGTAATGTGCTCTGGCGACATTTACTTTGTGATTCATTCCAGAAATAGGGTCTAAGTTAGGGCTGGTCTTTAGTTTTGGGTTCTAGAGTCAGGATTTGATAAGATGTTGGATGTATGATGGAAGTGGGAATTTGATAAGTGAAGAACAAAAGTACAATCGGAAGAAGATGTATTTACTAAGCTACTGAATATTCAACTATGCCTGTCATAACACCTATACACAATCTGCCATTTAGGGCACACGCAAAATTAAAACCTTAGGCATCAAAATATAAAGCTACCAAAGCCCTACAATATTGGATTTCGATGATTACATAAAGTACAAGTACACTAATAGCTGTTTATAACTTTTCAATGTAACATGCAAAGAGTGAATTTAAAATGAAGAAATTATGGCTGTGATATAACGTTTCGATTTAGTACAAATGAAAAGATAAAACAGAGGGAAGATATTAAACCATTTAAAAAAATCTCACCTGCAGCACTACAAACAACAGCTGCGTCCGAGGAATGTGAACAGCTTAGCGAGCTCCCGCTCCCTTCCTGACAGTCAGCCAACGACAGTTCCGTACCCAAGCACCTCATGTGGTGCCAGTGAATAGGCCCGACCCCCGCACCGTAGCTACGGTAGATCGATGACGGCAACGCCTCGAAGAAGCCCAGCTGTCGACAGAGGACATTGGCATCGAGGATGTCCCATCCTTCCTTGCACACCGTGCCCCATTGGTTGTCTGAGAGGACCTCTACGCGCCCCTGACGTGCGTTAGGTCCACCAGCCAGCCGCACCGAGTCTGAAGATAATCAACATGATTGAGGAAGGGATGTTTATAAAAAGTTTATAAAACAAATCTTGGTGAGAGAGTTTTACTCATAGGCTAGAATTTGGGCCAGATTAAACTGCCTAATAATTGAAATAATTCAAATTTGGAAGTGGTTCAAGAGGTGTTATTAAGATAAGATGTAGTCAGAGATTACTACATCACATGAATAAAAGATCTTGTCAACTAATAATCTAGATATTTAAAGGGATTATACTTTTCTTCTACTTAAATCTTCAGTTGTTTCTATTTTTGAAACAAAGTGTTTTGAAATGTGCAAATTGGAATTAATTCCCTTACTCTTCGATTAACAAATGAGTAACAGGTAAATGTATGGATTTAAATATGGGTCAATTCCACTCTCAATCCACAGGCCAAATAGATCGTTATAATAATGAACTTCCTTAGGACTAGAGAAATCACCTTGTTGTATTGAAACCTTGTTACATCATGGCTCGAAATACACTAAAATACAAAGTTGGACCGGCAAAATTACCTTGTTTATATAGAGAGCTTGAGAGATCAGTGTGCTTTATAATGTGGTTTCACTGTAGTAATAATATGTGTGGAATTCTGAATAGTGAGAAGAACATATTTATTTATTTATTTATTTCTAATATTTTGTCAGGGTAGCCCATTCATCAATAAGACGTGGTCTTCCATGGGGCCCTGAATAATTGAACATATTTATATCCAAAAACATAATGTTTATACAGAGCAATTAAAATATGTCATATGGTCAATGAAATCTTTGTAAATTGAAAAATTGGTTTAAGAGTACATGCTTACAAGAGGAGCTGCAGACGACTCCTGCATCTTCCTGATGCCCACAATTATGGAAACCTATTCCGGCGTGGTGGCACATGCTCAGGTCGGTCTCATCACCGTCACATGACACTCCGTCCATGTAGATCGGCCCTTCACCTCCTCCAAAGTAGGCATTAGTGGTTGCCTGAGAGAGAGGGAGAGAGAGGGAGAGAGAGAGAGAGAGGGGGCGGTGGAGAGGGGGAGAGAGGGGATAGATAGAGAGACACACACATACACAGACAGAAAGAGACAGTGAGAGAGACAGACAGACAGAGACAAGAAAAGAGAGAGAGAGAGCGAAGAGACAGGGAGAGAGACAGAGAGAGGCAGACAGAAAGAGACAGTGAGAGAGGGAGAGAGAGATAAAGAATTAGAGCACTACTGTACTGCATGAAGCCAATGCTGTGGACGCATTTTTTTCGAACTGACTGTACACTTTCCATATAGGCATTTGGGCATAGTGCAGCAAGCAGGGATAAGCTAACAAAAGAGATGTTGTATTGCCTTTTAAGTACCAGCACCTGGGTTGGTGGCTTGATTCCCTCTTTGGGCTGATATTTTTCAGTTTTTAATTCTTTAACATTTTTTTCTCAAAAAAACAGTAAACAAAAAAAAGATTAATAAAAAGCTGTCCATAGATTTTAAGATTATTGGGTCGGTCGCAAGGGCAATACAACATCTTTTTTGGGGGGCCTAATGCTTCTTGTTCAAATATAAAATCCAGTTACTACACTTTGTGAGTGGGTGACATAATAACCATTCAATCTTACCCTCGATGCAGACTGGTAACCTAAGTGACGGCACACGACTGATGCATCTATGATATCCCAACCATCATCACAAATCGTACCCCACGTACCGGCCAGGAACACTTCTACTCGACCTTCATTGTGGTTGTTTCCTCCAGAAAGACGAACTGAAATCAAGAAAACAGATATAAATCTTCACGTCAGACATTTAATAATAATAATAATAATGGACATTTTTATAGTGCATGTATCCACCACGAAAGGTGCTCAAGGTGCTCCAATATTAACCAGGTTCTACTAATCTACTGATTTTTGGTGCTCCCAGCATTCAAGGAATTTCTTCCTACCGGTATCCATCTAACATTTGGATGGAGAGTGGCAAATGCAGCGTAATGTCTTGCCAAAGGAAACTGATGCTGCCCTGGGGTTCAAACCCACGACCTTCGCATCTCAGGTCAAGTGTTTACACCACTCAACTTTGACACCTCCACCAAACAAATGTAGAATAACTTTGTTAAATCATCGGTTCTGTTCATGTTTTATGCTCCTGGAAATAAATTGAACATATGGAAAATATATGAATAGCTATTTTAGTGGTAAGTTACATAAAAAGGAAGCAGTTGCCTTAAGATCATAGCACTTGGAGAGACATTGGTAGAAGAAATCGATAAGGTCACTTAACCTGTTTTTTGACAAATCACTATTGATATTGCCATGTTGTTTATAGTGGCTGAGCTTTTGCATTGGGTTGCATTTTAATTTTCGTTTCAGGTTGAGTCTGTCCGATATACAAGTACTGAATTCCATGTTTGCTTTCAAGTTCTAATTTGCCTTGCCCACACAGATCTAAAGCCCCAGTCCCATATAAAGCCGGACCAGCACGGACGAGCACGGACCACTCCGGACCATCCCGGACCATGGTCTGGGGGTGATCCGGGATGGTCCGGGATGTTTTGTTAAAAAAATCGCAACCGCCGACCGTCTCCCCGGACCCAACACGGTACCACTACGGACCGCCCCGGACCGTCCGGGCATAGCCCCGGCAGCAGTACAGATCATTCCAGACCCAGCACGGAGCCGCCACGGACCGTCCCGGACCACCCCGGTGCCAACACGGTGCCAACACGGATGACACCGGACCATCCCGGTGCCAACACGGATCATCCCGGAACGATCCGGGGTGTTCCGTGTAGCCACCGTGCTGGGTCCGGGATCATCCGTAGGGGCGCCGGGGTGATCCGGGGTCAATAACTCACTCCCGGACTGCCACGGATCAACACGGACCGCCCCGGCGCCACTACGGATGACCCCGGACCCAGCACGGTGGCTACACGGATCACCCCGGATCAAACTATTGTCCCGGACCGTCCCGGACCACCCCGGCAGTTTTTGACCGTCAAAAACATCATGGGTCGACTCCCGGACCGCCCAGGACCATCCAGGACCATCCAGGACCATCCAGGACCATCCAGGACCACCCCGGTGCCAACACGGTGTCAACACGGACCGAATCCCGGATGGGGTCCGGGATGGTCCGGGATGGTCCGGGACGTGTATGGGACTGTAGCTTAAGTATCCCTATAAGTGTGAAATTACCAACTGTTTAATACCAATAAACAGTAACTGTTGGAAAAGGAATTGAAACTACCCCGGACGCGTCTTATTTTTTCGTACCATGGCGAGGCCAGATTGAGCTCGCGAGGTAAACCTGCGCATGCGCACTCGCAAAGGAGACCAGCGCATGCGCACGTGGAATCCGGTAGGGCGGTTATAGGGGTGATAGTAATTATACAAATCAACCTGTCATCAACTCATCGTCAGCTCAATCGGTAAGGACAGTGTGTTACTAATAGAACTTTGGAGTTGACGTGAGGGTTCAAATCTCGGTTTAATTAGTTTTTTTGCCTTTATAAATAGTGAGGCAAAGCAATAAATAATCAAAGTCGAATTGTTTGTGACCTCTTTGCAAGCTCTCATGGCTTGTTATGTATGAAAATGGGTTCATACTGGAATCTGGCCTCGCCGTGGTACGAAAAAATAAGACGCACCCCGGACTTGTTTAAAGATAAAGATCAGTTCTGGTCATGCGATTGCATTGTGAAAGAAACGTTGTGGAATCGATCAGAAAAGGTTGATCATCTAGCATATAAGCATTGGTGTGTACTGCAAGGTTCTGGAATCATCAAAATGATAAGAAATTTGGCCCAATCTTGGTAAAGTTACAAGCACTGTACACAGAAAGATATATATGGGACTACATGACACGTGCACGATATCTATCCGGTCCAAATAGATATTATATTTTACCAAATATATCAATAAGTAGGCGGTTTCCTGGCAAAATTTGTATCATCACGTATTTAATAGTCAAAACATATTCTTTCACAGGATTTGTAATAAGAGCTTCTATTTTATTTTTCGAGAGAGGACATTTCCAAAACTGGTCTTTCCCTTTAAAGTCAGTCAAATGTACAGAGCATTTTAATACGTATCAATATGCAGGAATTAATAACCACCTAATGGCTTCATTGCTATCCATGACAAATATAAGGACTCCTACAAAAAAATAACATATTTGCTGATAAGGGTGCTCTGGACCACAATTAAAAATGTAAAAAAATAAAAAAAATACAACACTCAGTCAAACCTGGTGATTGGCAAATCACACCAACGTCATCACTGTGCAAGCAGTCGCCAATGGTGGCGCTTCCCGTCCTACAATCGGTAAGATCACTCTCATCACCTGTGCACTCCAGGTAGCCAGCGTGAATCGGTCCAGTTCCATTCCCAAAGCCAGCCTACAATAATACAGAGAAAGATATCTCCTGTTGTTGCATCAAATCGTTTTGAGGTACTGCTTGAATATCATTTAGAGTAAGGCATATGGTCAAATATCACATGGACATCTCCCCAAAGTGGATATCTTTGTAACTTTAAACTTTAAATGGACACCTAAGATAATCCATTCTATAGCCACTGTCGTCGATTTGCTTACAAAAAAATGTATTTAAACTGTGAATTTAAAAGGTAAATGCCAGTATGAGTGTCTTCGACACAAAGAAGAGCCACAAAATGGCTGATCGATTGCTCTTGTTTTAAATACATATAAAGTGCTGAAAATGGCTAGACAGCATGGCAACATAACGTCTAGAATATGGAAAATTTCCCAAAGACAAAAAGATGTCTTGACAAAAATAGCTCAATATCTTACCCTCAGTACTCCAACTGAAATAGAAATTTATAACATCTTTATGTCGTGTGGAATACCACAAAATGAAATTCTTCAGATTAGGTTAAGAAATAAATGCTGACATAAGATCCAAATGACAGAGATATAACTTTGACAATAACTTGAAAGATGTATATACCTTTGGAACAACTTCAACCGCACCAGGGTAACCGACCTGTCGGCAAACAACAGAAGCATCGTTGATATCGAAAGACTTATCACAGACAGTTCCCCACTCGTTATCGATCATGATCTCTACACGGCCCTGGTAATGATGCTGGCCATCCTGTAGTCTGACATCACCTGAAGAGCAAAAACAAAAAGAATGCAAGTGATTATTTATCCCCCTATCAAGCATGGTCCAACTTAGTAAATTAAGTACTGTGCCCCCCCCCCCCCCAAAAAAAGAGGAAAAATTCAGAGTTTTTTAACTGATAAACCCAAAATCCACAGGATGCATCCAAATGCTGATGGAAAAAGAGGGAGGAGCGGGAGAAATTATTTGAGATAGTCATTTACGTACTTCCAGCAAAGCAGACGATACCGACGTCTTCAGAATGCTGACAATCATGCTCTGCCCTGGCATTGCCCCGTGGGCACTCCATAAGATTATTTTCCCCGCCTGTACACCGCATGTTGTCAAGATGAATAGGGCCAGCCCCGTCTCCGTAGTATGCTGCTGGTACCACCGATAGCGCCATCAGGAAACCCATCTGGCGGCAAGCGACGATCGCGTCCATTATGTCGAACTCATCGTCACAGACGGTGCCCCAGGCTCCAGCGTGGAAGATCTCGAGACGGCCCTTGTTTTGGTCCAAGTCCTGGTTGTTGACAAGGCGAATGGCCTCTGTGATAGGGGATTATCACGCCATTAAGAATAGATAACGCACAATTTGAAACTCACGGTAATGAAATGGGGATGACGAGGGTGGTTAATGAGGACTATTGATAACAATGACTAATGTAATTATATTAATGAGGATAAATGTTGATGAAAAATGAAGTATGATAGCAGTAATTTTGTATTTACTTTTTAAGAACAGATTAAATCACATACATTTGTCAACATCATGGTTATGTAAGGCGCTACAATCTCTTTTTGGAAAGAATTAATTTTAGAGGAAAAATACTCCAAACTGCTGATTTACCTTGCACAAAGATTTAAAAAACAATGAACTTCAATTTTTCAGTATGCAGATTTTAACAATTCTGACCTTAAAGGGTTAAAGGACAAAGGTATGTGGACAAAATTGAATGAGTTGAGGGGTCAGTGACACAAAGACGTAGAAAAGGAAAAGTGGTTTATGTGTCACTGAGCACTTGGGCCTTAAGGAGTTAAGTCTATGTTTCACTTGCCATTGACTGCAATGGGTTACTGAGTGCAGGTAAGTCTTTGTGTTTCCTGGAAAGCCCACATTTTTCTGAATATTTTGATATCAAATACTAATTTTGGCAAAATATGATGTTAAGTCTTTGTGTCACTGAACCCTCGAAGTGCATAAAAATGGAAAAAATAAAAAATTGATGTGTAAAATATAGTGACCTGGTCCTCTGCACACAACACCCGCATCCATTCCATGGTTGCAATTGTGAACTCCAAGCGTTTCATGAGCACAATCAATTAGCCTATCTTCAGATTCTAGCGGAGAAAGAAAGTAAAAGAGAAAGAAAATTGTATCGAGGGAAATAGGATAGTCTTGCAAAATCCATAAGCCTATCCTTAGATGTTAACAGAGAAAGAAAATTATATTAATGGCGTCCTCATAATTATCAAGATACAGAAAACAGCCAATACCGGTACTTGGATATATACTCTAATCTTCATTAGATCTGAAACCATTTAAACGGGACTTTCATAACTTTATGATAAGATAATTGATCTTGATAATTGATGTATGAAGCAGTGTATTGGATTTTTAATAGCATCATAATACGACATACAGTCACGTGCCACTAATGTCTTATCCTTATGAAATACATCAAGGTGATCATACCTTATTCAAAACATAAAACAATATTCACTATCCAATATCTACTCTTGTGTTGCTTTTACAATCTCTCAACATTTCACATTTCATGAAATAGTCTGACAACGTTTTAACACAACAAAATTCACCTAAACTGGATTTATCTATGTCAAATCCCTATATGTATTCATACCATCACACTGGACGTTACTCAGTGCTATGGCACCGGTGCCTTGACCGAACCTCGCCCCACTTGTGGCCTCGATGGCGGGTCCAAAGCCAAGTTCTCTGCAGACGACCGCAGCATCTTTAGTGTCCCATCCTCTGTCGCACACTGTCCCCCAGAAACCATTGGCAAATATCTCCAGACGACCTTCATTTGACATTTGACCATTGACTAGACGAACTATATGTAATGAAAAAGAAACAGCTTTGTTAGGAAGGCAGTCTTTTATTTGACTAAACTTGAAAAATCTACTCAATAGAAGCAATGTCACAGAATGCCCTTACTTCGGTGGTAAGTGCTTTATAAGCACCGTTTTTATTATTATTTATAGACCACATGCCAGATGGCCCACAAGACCAACAATGGTCAACTTTTTTTGAGGGTTTATGAGACCAACATTGCTGTGTGCTTTCAGCTAACTTTTAAAGGGTCCACAAGAGCAATAAAGTCAAAGAGGACTACAAATTGCGTCCCATTCTATATTTTCTTGTATATTGCTTTTGTTTCCTTCTCTTATCATGGTGGCAGCGGTGGGATTTAAACTGCTGCTGGGGGGTGTTTCACAAAGATACTAAGTCAAACTTTTGAATTGAATTGAATTGAAATTTATTTACCACTTTCATAAAAACATACAAAGGCAAAGAATACAATAGTTTCTTGCAAAACATACATGTAGATAAACAACTAAAATGGAAAGTACACTAAAGGAAATTACGAAGTGGTTGGATCATCAAAAAAGTTACAAAAACTTATAGGTAGATGATCCTAAAAATGTACACACAATAAAAACAAAAAGGGGGACAAAAAAAATACAATACTACAATGGTAATTACACACATAAAAATTGCGTTTGTCAAATTCAAATTTGCTGTATCAGGTGAAGTTTTAGATGATGCTTAAAACTGTTTAAAGATGCACACTGTTTAAGTTTAGGGGGTAGTTTGTTCCAAATGGTGGGTCCTTGGCATAAAAAGATACTATTTGAAAATGAAGAATGACCATATATTACACGAGTGTCTCCTGAAGTCCTGGTATTATATCTATGAATATCGTTATTGCTCTGAAATATATTACAAAAAATTTCTGGTAATAGGTTATGATAATATGAATACATTAAAACACAAAGTTGAAAATCATGTAATAATGATATTGGGAGAATATTCAGTTTCAAGAATAGAGGTCTGCTTGGACTTAAAAATGGCTTGTGGCAAATTATACGTACTGCTCTTTTTTGTAGGAGGAAAATACGATTAAGTAAATGCTGTTTACAAAAACCCCATATAATGTTACAGTAGGATATGTAAGGCAAGATTAGTGAGTTGTATAACATTATAAGAATTTTGGTTGGCAATATGTCTTTAAGTTTACTCATAATTCCTATTGTTCTAGACACTTTACGTAGAACTTCATAGACGTGTGTTTTCCATTTAAGATCTTTATCAATATTAATGCCTAAGAACTTGGTTGAACTTGTATGTTCAATCAGATTTCCATTCATATATATTTTTACTTCACTAACACACGTCTTTGGAAAGTTGAATAACATAACATTAGTTTTTTCATAGTTAAGTTGCAGTTTATTTGCTTTAATCCACTCACTAACCTTTAAGAGCTCAGTGTTTAGATTTTTGGTCAGGCATTCAACATCTTTATGCTTATAAAATATATTTGTATCGTCCGCGAACAGTATAAAATTCAAAATGGGAGAGACTGAATGTAAATCATTTATATAAATTAAGAAGAGCAGTGGGCCTATAATTGACCCCTGCGGAATACCACAGGAAACTGATTGCAAACTTGAATTTTTAGAATTGAAAACTGTGAATTGTTTGCGATCATTTAGATAACTGCGAAATAATTTAAGAGTAACACCACGAATTCCATAATAATAAAGTTTTGAAAGGAGGATATCATGGTTAATTGAATCAAACGCTTTTTTAAAATCCAAAAATATACCAACAATGATTTCTTTGTTTTCAATTGCCTTTGATACTTGTATTAAAAAATCTAAAAGAGCATGATCAGTTGAATACCTGGCCCTAAATCCAAACTGCTTATTGTACAGTATACTATGTTTATCAAGAAAACTGTGTAGTCTGGTATAGATGCATTTTTCAAAGATTTTAGAGAAGAGTGGAAGTAATGAAATGGGTCTGTAATTTGAGAATATATCTTTAGGTCCCTTTTTATGAATGGGAATAATTTTGGCAATTTTCAGGTCAACAGGTACAACACCTTGCTCAATACATGAGTTAAAAATATTACACAACGGTTTACATATGACATGAATAACCTTTTTCACTACAGAACAATCAATGGAGTCAAAACCAGGAGCTTTACCATTTTTAAAAGACAGAGCATTATTAATTATTTCTTTTTCAGTGATGGGTAAGAAATATGCAGTATGAGGAAAATTGCTATTTAAATAAGAGGTACAATTTATATTCGTTACGTTCCTGTTCATACTAGCTAATTTATGACCAACATCTTTAAAATAATCATTAAAGCTTTCAGCAATTTCTTTAGAATCACTTACAACTGAATTGTTACACTTAAACACGGAGGAATTTTTCTGATATTTTTTTCTCTGGAGAATATCATTAATAGTTCTCCACGTTTTATTAATGTTTCCTTTAAATGTACGAAACTTTGAAAAGTAATAATTTCTTTTGGCACTACGAATTTGGTTTGTATAAAGATTACGGAATTTGTTGTAGCAATCTTTTCGGAGTTCAGTAGGATTTTTAATGTACTTTTTGTAAAGGTAATTTTTTCTTGAACACATCCTTTTCAGTTCTTTAGTAAACCATGGTTTATTATTTTTCTTATTAATGATTTTTTTGAGTGGAAAACAAGTACAATAGATCTCAGAAAAAACCTCCATAAATTTCTCATACATCAGGTTTGGCTCCCCGTGATAAACAGAAAGCAAACAGGTAAAATCAATTGTAGAGAGATCTCTAAGAAAACAGTTGACATTCATATCATTAATTTGATGTTTGTATACCGCTGGTTGTTCTTCATGAATACCTTTAAAATCAAAAACTCCAAATATAGGTAAATGATCAGATATTTCAGAGGTCAATATACCAGAAAAAATATTGCAAATACTATTTGTAAATATATTATCTATCAAGGTTGCTGTGGAATCTGTTATTCTTGTTGGCTTTGTAATTAGAGGAGCGAAGCAAAATGAATAAAAAAGTTCCACCAACTCATTACACAGGTTTTGCACATCTAGTTTCATCAAGTCAAAATTAAAATCTCCAAGAAATATACACTCTTTTTTCTCTATGTACACTTTGCACAAGATGTTCCTAATAATATCAATGAAATTAGCCTGTGATTGATCTGGAGGTCTATAAAAAACACCAACAATAACATTTTTACCTGGCTTAAAAACTTCTATAAAAAGACTCTCACAAAGAGGGTTAAAGACCGAAATGTCATTGCGTACAATGTACCTTATGTCATGCCTTATTGCAAATGCCACTCCTCCTCCTCTCCTATCGTTACGGGATTTACTCTCCACATTATAGCCTTCAATATGAAACTCCTTTCTTACCTTATTATCTAACCATGTTTCACTAAATGCTACAAGACCAAAAGAGTGTTCTAGAGTTGAGAGTACAGATGTTATGTCATCATAATGTTTTGGCAGGCTTCTGCAATTTATATGTAACAATAAAAAAGCATTGCTTTTGGTTAAATCTTGATTCAAAAATTCTTCAGGAGTCATATACATTGAGCCATTCTCTACTTCTTCCATCAAAATACTATTAACATTATCGAATGCAAAAAGAGGGATACATATAATTAAAACGTAGTTCAAAGTTCTCTAAGGAAAGGATAGTAGTGACAAACAGCATGCTTATTTGATTGCAGATAACAATAGTACTGAAACAAACACAACTTAATAAACACATATCAAATGAAAAATCAGAAGAACAAAGCTGGGGGGGAACTAAGATAATGAGTTGAGTTATTGAAATACACACATTAATTGTTGCCAGGAAATATCTAAATTGTACGAGTTACATGTACATGTATAATATATAATGGCAGAGATAAAGATAAGGACAAAAGTCCATAAGTGGGAAAAATCACTTCTTTAGGCGGGCAAGATCTGTTTCTGATGAGATGATAATTGAGGTCAACTTTCCACCTGTGGCTTAACTCTAAGTTGGACTTAAAAGTTATGGAGAGCCATTTTTAGCCTTAAAATAAAATATAAAATTCAAACATTTAGACTTTTTATAAATTCCACATCGACAACATGAAATCTCCTCGATAATAAAAAAAAATATAAATGATTTGATTCAACATTTTATGCCTTAAAAAAAAAAATTACAAAATATTTTCATAGCAGCTAACGGCTTTCCATGAATGTTAAGTCCAACTTAGAGATAAGTTCAACTTAGCATCTTTGTGAAACACCCCCCTGGTTGCTAAAACCATCTGTCATCTATCAATTTGAGGAGGGGAGCCTTGAGATACATAGCCACACAATTAAATTGACTGGTGGCTAAATTGTGAATTGGTATTCCGATTTCAGGGATAAAATATTCTAGTTGTCATAGCAAATTTAAACTTGTTGGCCCAATTCACAAAGGATGTTTGTCGACAAACCTAGGTTTGTCGACAAACCTCCTTTTGTTTTTTACAAACCAGGTTTGTAAAAAACGCGTCAAAACGCGCCATATGACGTACATAAACCTCGGTTTGTCGACAAACCTCCTTTGTGAATTCGGGCCATTAATTCTAGACTACGCATGAGTGGCTCGTACATGTGTGAGGAATCATCTATAAAAAGTTATAATTTCAAAATCTGTTATGTCAATTAAGACAAAAAGTTAATGATTAAATTATTGACAGAATAGCAACCCAGGTTATATTTACTCCATCCTTTTTAAAAATTTGATTGTGACAAACATCCTGCTATATGAAAAATGATGTATTATTGAAATGTATAAAGCGATAATGTCAAAATGCCAATGTACATGGT
The DNA here is from genome assembly GCA_035222895.1 of Strongylocentrotus droebachiensis. Taxonomy (NCBI): domain Eukaryota; kingdom Metazoa; phylum Echinodermata; class Echinoidea; order Camarodonta; family Strongylocentrotidae; genus Strongylocentrotus; species Strongylocentrotus droebachiensis. The sequence goes on along the minus strand of JAVYIG010004579.1, from coordinate 52,537 downwards.
GATGTTTAAAGGGATCCGGTAACTTTGTCTTAGATCCTTTAAAAAAATCCTTTTACAAGCTGATCGCCTGTCTGATTATCAAGATATTTATGATTGAAAATCGAAATCAAATTTTGCGTTTGCCAAACGGTTTTCATAACACTACAGTCTATTGGGGAAAACGAGTACCGGTATGTTAAAACCGGTCACTCAAAGGTTTTTACTTTTTTGAGGCACTTCTTGATCATTTTGAAGCGCAATTTGTTTAGGGCTTCAATATAACACCATATTACAGACACTGATAACACGTAAGGGCGTGCATCTTAGATTTAACATTGTTAAACGATCTTTTTAAGATGCTATGCCTTCCCAGGTACACTTATGACAACAAAATAAATCAAATATTTGGGACTCGGAGTTGGTCTCCACCCGTGTATACCTGGAACAGAACAGACAACACCCGCATCGTTCTGATGACCACAGGAGTGTTGACCAAGCACGCTGTGATAGCAGTCTGATAGTTCACTCTCATGGCCAGAGCATCGTACGTCAGACATGTGAATGGGGCCGGATCCTGGTCCAAAGCGATCCTGACAAGAAATTGAGATATCCAATTTGGCATTATTTATAAATATGTGAACGTGGTACAATTCCAAAGACTTCAAACACTGTCACATATACAATTATCTTTGATATCATGTGTGTGGGCCTACTGATGCAATGTTTAATTCTTTGTATTTTTCATTTTGTTTATACTATATTTCTTTTGAACGTTCTATGGTTATAATATTATTCTAGTTGTAAACTGACCCCTTCAGCCAATGTGCTGCTGGTCATTTTCTTTTGAGCAATAAATGAATAAAGAATTAAGATACAATAAAGAAATAAAAAAAGGAAAAAAAAGCTTACAAACACATATATTGACATAGAGTACCTGAACAAATTCATTGAATATATAGGTGTATTGCGACTATATGAATATAACTACACTAGAATGAAATAATGGTTCCCCCACCCAAAAAAAACCTCCTTAAAAAGGTGTCTTCATGGTACTTCACAGGAGCGTCATTCCTCCCTTGGGAAGGAAGAGGGGAGCAAACTTTTTTATCTTAAAATAACATAGATTCCATTTATCCCATCCATGGTATGTGCGGTAGGTAATCAGAGCTCGCTCTAATTTCACTTACTGTTACTTCTGCTACTTATACCGGTAGATATATATTTGATTTCAGGTGTTGCCAATTCTTCCTTCTATATTTTCTCTGAGCAAAAGTTTTAAAAGTTCAGTTAATCTTTGTTCAAAGGACAGTCAGTTGATACCATAATTATTTATGAAATTATGATAATAATCATAGTCCGTTCTTGTATAGCGCATAATACTTAGTCTCTATGCGCTTCCAAAGTGCTTCAGAAATTATTACCTTCGCTTTAGCTCCGGCTACCGATAACAGCGCTCACTGCATTTCAAGGAATCATCCTACCAGGTACCCATTTACCTCACCTGGGTCGAGTGTGGTAATTAAAGATTAATGTCTTGCCAAAGGACGTTAGTGAAAACTGCCCCTAATCCCTCCCACCACCAAAGCAACTGTTTTCCCACCTTTGTGCGAGCCTGTTCGACAGCTCCTTCAAAGCCAAGTTGTCTGCAGACGACCTCCGCATCATCAATATCCCAAGCGTCATCACACACTGTGCCCCACAGTCCGTTCATGAAGACTTCTACTAGACCCTCGTTGGGGTTGTTGCTACTGCTCAGACGAACTGCAAGAGAACAATAGATTATTGTTTGTTGACAGGGGTATCGTCAGAAGGGGGATGTCGGGGTGTGACACTATTCAATCAGAGATTGTTGATAAGCATGCATTGACATGAATGAACGTGTGCAAGTGATAAAGACAGTTCTACAACTTTCTCTCCTGCAACAATGGCTCAGAGGTCAGTTTCCTTTGTTAACCAAAGTCTTAACTTCAACCCTGAAACAAATGCTATACCTTACCTAAACTAACCTTACGTTTAAAACCTAATGCTAACATAAATCCCAACTGCAATCTTAACTCTAACCTATAAACAAGTCACCAACAAGATCATCCTCCATGTCAATCAACATAAATCCACAAATCAAGTTTTATTTAAAGGTAAAGACCAGTTATGGTCATGCGATTGCATTGTGAAAGAAACGTTGTGGAATCGATCAGAAAAGGTTGATCATCTAGCATCTAGCATCTGCAAGGTTCTGGAATCATCAAAATGATAAGAAATTTGGCCCATTCTTTGTAAAGTTACAAGCACTATACACAGAAAGATGTATATGGGACTACCCTATATCTCTCACAGACCATGAGAGAAACAAATTTACCAAATATATGAATTAGTAGGCTGTTTCCCGGCAAATTTTTTATCATCATGTATTAGTCAAAACATATTCTTTCACATGATTGGTAATGAGAGCTTCCATTTCATTTTTTGAAATTGGGGCGTTTCCAATACTGGTCTTTACCTTTAAAGAAAAACAAAAATGGTTGTCGGTCTTAGTCTTGCACTGTGTTTTAACTTTGCATCAAATGAACAGCTAAAAACGTTACCAACTTGTCTTTTTAAAAGAATTTTAATTTTGCCTCTTCAAAAGACAGATGCTAATCTTGATGTGGGTCAAATAAAACAAGGCAACAGCTTGTATTTTTAAACCAATTAAGTGTTGTCCACAATCTTTGTTAATTCACAAACCAACTCAATTTAATTCATAACACTGGCATGAAGATTATGTTGTGTCCAGATTGGACATTTCTGATCATTCAATCTAAAGACACTTACCTTTTGGCATACAGACGACTCCTGCATCTTCACCATGGTTACAGCTGTTCAGACCGACGCCCGAGTTGGGGCAGCTGAAAAGGGTTGCTTCCTGACCTCCACAAGAAATGTCCGATAGGAGCACGGTACCGATGCCTGGCCCATAGGAGGCCCGGTGGTTCGCTGAAATCGCCCTTGGGAAGCCGAGCTCCCGGCACACCACAGCGGCATCCCTCACGTCCCATCCATCATCGCACACCGTCCCCCACTGGCCCTGATACCTCAGTTCCACTCTACCGGCGTTTGGGGTTCGACCATCCACAAGTCGCAGCTCAACTGTAGGTTTATAACAGTTATAATGATGAAAAGCGTTTGGGTTTCAGAGGCCATTATGAATTGTAAAATTTCTCAGGGAAAATAAATGTCACTGTTATATCTTCTTCCCACATTCTGAGGAAAATATATCATATCATCTGTGAAAATCTGCTTTACCTTACCAGGACCATGTCCATAGTAGTGTTTACTCACTCTTGCAGATTACAGTCCATTTTCCATGACTTTTTAACAATCTTTACTCTTTTGGTCTAAAGACAACTACAAACACTTGCAATTTTTAATTGTCCAAATCATAGTACACTCACCACCTTTGCACACAAATAAGGATATTACTTCTTATGTGAATTCAAAATGCTTTGTAATATGTAAAGAACAATGACAATTATAATCCATAAGCATGAAAAGTAGCAATGTTGGATAGGTGAAAAGTCACCCACTAACCATGCATGTATAAAAGATATTTGAGCGTCAAGAGCACCTTTAATTCAGTCATGACAAAGGAATTAAAAGAACAATCATTTCCATCAGTTTGGTGACCGTTCTGTTGGTCAATATTGTGTGATTCTAGGCAGCTGGGATTTTTTTAGCTTGTTGAGAATTTGTTTTAACCTTTGCTGACAAACTTAAAACTTTTTCTACTATTTTTTACCCCAATGGCCATTTTGAAGATCTAGGGATGAATTCTTTGGAACTTGTCAGCAAATCTGGTCCAACGGTTCAGCCCATCCCCCCCCCCCCCCCCCCCCGCATGGAACATTACCATTACTGTCATCATACTTACTGACATCTTGGCAGACGACTCCTGCGTCTTCTAGATGCTGGCAGTTATGTTGGCCCAGCCCGTTATGGGGGCAATCCACAAGCCGAATTTCCCTCCCACTGCACCTTAGGTCATCAAGCAGGATCGCACCCGTGCCTTGCCCGAAACTCGCCTGTGATGTAGCCTCCAGTGTCGTGGCGTATCCCAGTTCTCGACACACGACCGCAGCGTCATGCACGTCCCATTGATCGTCACACACGGTTCCCCAAGCGCCGTTTTGCAATATTTCAACTCGTCCTTCGTATTTGGAGCGACCACCGACCAGACGGATCGTATCTAATTTTGGAAACAATATGTCGAGATGGTATTCTTCATAATACGATAAGAACTGGAAGAACACACTGAAAAACACACTGTAATATTTGGCATAAATGTTTTCAACTAATGTGCTGCCCTCTTAGAACCTGCTCTTAAAGAGCACCTGTCTGTAAAGACCCCTTTATTTGTCTCCCTTGAGTGGTCTTTATATACAGGTTTCACTGTTCAATACTAACCTGGCTGGGAGCAGATGACCCCTGCATCCTCCGAATGGTCACAATCATGAGTACCCAGCCCAGAATGAGAACAGTTCAACAGACTCGTCTCGGATCCTGTGCAGTTAATGTTGTCCAAATAGATGGGTCCTTGACCGCGTCCAAACCTGCAGAAAGCCAAAGGGGAAGCCAACACAGTCTCAACATTAGTTACTGCCACACCTGGTCCCTGTGATATAGAACTTAATGATTAATTGGTCAATTTCAGGATATGTGAACAGTGACTAATAGTCAATTAGCAAAGATTCAAAAAGTATTTGAAACATATATATGAAACTTCATGAGTTTATTCTTTATGAGATACTCTATCCTTATACTACGTTTCAGAATGTTTCGTCCCTCTAAAGCCGAGATTCTGGAAGGCCGGGTGGAATCTATCCAGCTTCGGCTGAGAGAGCACTAAAATAAACCAGCCCTCTTGGGGTTAAACGTAGCTGTACATTACCTTGCCCTGTCTGTCACAGCAATGGCTTCCCCAAAACCCACAGCTCGGCAGATCACATGACCATTTTGGAGGCCCCAATTATTATCGCAGACCGTACCCCATTGGCCATCAAAGTACACCTCCACCCTCCCCTCTGCAGGGGAATTCCCGTCGGCAAGACGCACTGAAAAGATGAACAATATCATGACACTGTCAAATTTGTATATTTGGCCCTATCATTTTTAAACACTTTCTAAAATTTCATTTTTTAACAAATTTTACACATGGTTTAGTCTCATAAAAAGTATACAATTTGTGTTCAATATGTTGCCTTTTTATGCTTTAACATAGGATGAATTAACTTGTGGACATTTTTAAAGATTTAAATAGTTATTCAGATACGGTATTAGGCCTATAGCTTTGAAAAGTAATTATGTTGCCGGGGTATTAAAAGAAGATGAATACATTTCTTTGATCGATTTAATCTATTGAAGATAATTAAAAACATTTTTTTCATTTTTGTTTTGTTTCTGCATGCCAGAGTTTAATATTAAACCTCAGACTCAAACTCATATATATGTCAATGAAGGAGAGCTTTATCAAAAGCTCTGAATGCGGCTATCCCACCATTCTTATCAAAAGACTTTTATATTTGTAACTATTTCAATGAATGAGTTTTTGCTTAATTTCATGCAGAAATTAACAGCATAAATAAATACAATAACAATAACAAGACAAACCATTAACGGAACATATGACTCCTGCATCTTCACTGTGGCCGCAATTACTGGTGCCAAGTCCGGCATGCTGGCATTCAATCAACGACGCTTCATCTCCCGTACACTCGACATCGTCCAGCACGATCTCACCCGATCCCTGACCGAACACTGCACGAGCCACTGCGTAGTTTGCCGATGGAAATCCCAGTTGCCGGCATACGACCGTTGCATCGTCTATGTCCCAATTATCGTCACAGACCGTTGCCCATGAGCCTCCGTGCAGGATCTCCACTCTTCCTTCGTTCGAGCGCGAGCCATTCACAATGCGAACTGTAAAATGACAATGTCTTGTTATTTCTAAAAGTTTACTGGAAAATATTCAAATGGGAAAAATGTCTCATACAAATCTATTGCACGCTGACAAGCCTTACCCATCCAGCATCCCAAATATCTCACCAGAAAAAGCTTATTAAAGATTAAACATGCAGTTTGGAAATAATGTCCCAAATCAAAATCTCACATCAGTCAAACGATATCCAGATAATATTTTTCCAATTGGTGAGGCCTACTCAATCAAACAATTTTTTCACTAATGACAACATTGTAAAGTTAAATGAGCAATGACTACTTTCCTACTGCATAAGGATTGCCTTTTCCAGAAACATAACAACTTTAACATTTGATTAAAGTGCGTGTCAAGTAGCACCATGCATTTTGTTAGCTCTCGATATTTGACTAGACTATTCATTCGATCCCTCACCTAATATACTGTGGGAAATGTGCATCTAGAAAAAAAATTGTGTAGAAGATATTGGTGCTCTTGCTTTAAATATTCATTTTGGTAGCCAGTTTGTGAACTAGACAATTGCCAAATTGAACTTTTAGTGGTCACATACAGCAAAATACACATATTTAACATTAAATAAGAAGTACAGTAAGATCTTTTAGTTGCCACTTGGGCAACCATGGTGGGTTATTCAGGTTAAAGAGCAGGATTTGAAGAGGTCGATGGCACCTCAGCACCTGCTAATAGTTTCAAGCCCTGGAGGTAGTATTCAAATCTGTACATAACCGGTATCAGTTCTAGAAGGGGGGCTAGGGGGCTCAAGCCCCCTTAAAAATGTCTTGGTGATACCGGTAAATGAATTTAGGTGAAGCACATGTAGAAACAGAATGCAAGAACCCCTACATCCCCCTTAAAAACATTTTTTCAGAACTGGTTTTTACCATTGAGATCACAAACGACACCAGCATCTTCGCTGTGGCCGCAGTTGTTGGTTCCTATAGGAGGATGGGAGCAGTCAAGGATATCTTCTTCAGATCCTGTGCAGCTGACATCATCCAGGAGGATGTCTCCGCGTCCGGGACCAAAGAATGAAGAATGTGGAGCTGAGATGGCATTTCCATAGCTGGGAACAAAGTGAGCCAAAGCATTTGTCAAATTTTGTTATTCTGGAGTATTGTCTTTTTTGGATTCATGGGCTCGAGACATAGGAAAATGGTTGTACCTCCTGTTATATATCTTGGCTAAGCAATTCAACTTTAAAATGTTCCTGTACTACTTCTACCCATGAATATATATATATATATATATAGAGAGAGAGAGAGAGAGAATTTACACATTTAATTGAGAACAAGAGAAAGTGAAAACTTGCATCAATGAGGTTGGCAAGAAGAGTTGTATGCTATGCAATTAGGCTCTCTCTGGCTAAATTAATAGGCCCGAATTCGCCAAGAAGGTTTAGATGTAATCCATGGTTTAAACCCTCATTTACACAACCCATGGTTTAAAATAAGTGCAATATAAGCGTGACACAAGTCAGAGGTCCAATATTAGATGCGCACAAGGCAAGGTAGGCCTTTTTTGCACTAATTTTTGAACAATGGGTAAGGTAAATGAGGGTTTAAACCATGGGTTAAATCTAAACCTCCTTTGTGAATTCGGGCCATATTGTTTGAACACAGCTCCTGAATTCATTAAGGGCTCCTTGTTTTTGTCTAGTATATACACATGCAACCTCACCAATATTCACCCTCACCCACACACACACACATTCACGCTTACCTACACATGCATCCTCACCCACACACACATCCTCACCCTCACACACATCCTCACCCTCACACACATGCATCCTCACCCTCACACACATGCATCCTCACCCTCACACACATGCACCCTCACCCACACACACATTCACGCTCACCCACACATGCATCCTCACCCACACATACGCCCTCACCCACAAATGCGCCCTCACCCACACATGCATCCTCACCCACACATGCGCCCTCACCCACACATGCGCCCTCACCCACACATGCATCCTCACCCACACATACGCCCTCACCCACACACACATGCATCCTCACCCACACATGCATCCTCACCCTCACACACATTCACGCTCACACACACATTCACGCTCACCCACACATGCATCCTCACCCACACACACATTCACGCTCACCCACACACACCTTCCACATCTTAATCTTCCTTCTTGACATACCCTAGTTGTCTGCAAATGACATCGGCGTCTCTCAAATCCCACAGGTCATCACAAACAGTTCCCCATCGGCCACTGATCAGGATTTCAACACGTCCTTCATTTTGCCGAGAGCTTCCAACCAGACGGACCTCACCAGTTGCTATTTGAGAAAGAGCAGATAAGAGAATTTAAACCATTCACCCCTTTTGTCGCATTTTTTTTCCAGTGGAAATTATTCAACACATGCAGGATCTTGCATTGTTGTTTTGGTTTAATTACATTCAACATTTGTGTAGGATTATATTACTAGTGCCTGCTTGTTTGCATACAAAATTTTACTTTTTTTTTCTTCAAAGTATTCAATGTCAGATTGAACAATAACCTCCAAATTATAAAATTTGGCAGACAAGTGCTGTGTATGATATTCAAGTTTTGAGGGATGCACTGGTTTCGGAATTGAGGCAAATACTAAAGTGCTTCCACTTTGTGACAAATGTAGAATAACAAAGCTACACGTTTTAATAGCTAGATTCCAATCTCCTTATCTGTGGAAAACTGTATGAATGAATTTGGTGAAACAGGGGAGAGCACCCCTATCCTACTCATCCATAAAACAACCTGGCATGTCTCGTTTCTGTCAGCTTAGTGCAGAAGCCATCCAATTTCTATAGCCAATAGATTATATAAGTAATCAAGAAACTAAGAAACAAAAAAAAATAGGAAATAAAAAAACATTTAACAATACAAACCTCGAGAGCAAACAACACCAGCATCCTCCTGGTGACCACAATTATGGATACCTATCCCGTTATGAGGACATTCAGCAATTGTGGCTTCATCTCCGCTACATTGAACATTGTCCATCAATATGCTCCCCGAACCCTGGCCGAATGATGCTGCAGTGACTGCTGACAGGGCAGGACCAAAGCCGAGTTGACGGCACACCACGTGGGCATCCTCGATGCCCCAGGAGTCATCGCAAACTGTTCCCCAGTCTCCTCCGAGGGATATCTCAACGCGTCCCTCTATCCCACTGCTGCCACCAGCTAAGCGGATGTTAAGAGGACCGTCACCTTTCAGAAATGAAATTAACATTGCATTAGTTTGAATTTAACAGTGCAATTGATGCATACAGACATATATGCAACAGCAACAATTTAAATAATTAAATCTTGACATGCTCCTCAATCCCACTCCTGACAAGGGCCTTAGCAGTTCTTCAGAGGAACATTCACACAAATATCAATGCTACATCAGTTTAAACAGTTTCTTTTTTTAAAGAGCAAATACATACAAAATGGTGTTAGTATGAAGACCCATGGCACAAATTTTACTTCAACAGGCTAGTGAATCTGCAAGTATACCCAAGACATTGAGCTTGTCAATGCCTTCAGAATATGCCTAGCAATTAGTGCTACTTGGTTGGCAGGATATGGGGTTAATGTCATAACAATGATTATGAAACTGGTTTCCTTTATATTCACATTGGTATCAATTTTTGGAATGTCTGTATGATTCCTTTAAGAGGATTCCTTTCAAATGTTTATCCTTTCACTGGTAACCTACTTGCTATACAGACTACTCCTGCATCCTCTGCATGTGCGCAGTTGTGAACTCCAAGTCCGCGATTTCCGCATTCCATCAGGGAATTCTCGTTTCCTGCGCAGTTAACGTCATCCAGCCAAATCGTTCCCGAACCCTGGCCGAAGTGAGCCGAGGTAGGGGCCGAGACTGCAGACGAGAAGCCGAGCTGGCGACAGACCACCGTGGCATCATTGATGTCCCAGGAATCGTCACACACCGTTCCCCATTGGTTGTTGATGCTGATCTCTAGTCGACCCTGCCGAGAATTCAGTCCCCCTACGAGCCTCATGTACGTTCCCACAACAGGACCTTGATAGTTTCAAAGATAGAGAGAGAGAGACAAACACATATACCTTGTGAATCTTTTCCCTTACAAAATCTTGGACTATAAAAGTACCGTTATATAAATGTCTTACTTTATTATTTTATCATACAAATAGCATCTATTTATTTCAATATCTTGTTATAAGTTCAGATGATTATAGAAAAACTTTGCTATAACAAGACATTTTCCTTTCTGTGTCAGACTTACACCCACTTACTCTCCCCTTATCTACTTTCTTTGTCATGTAAGAGGGTGATGCTTCCTGATGTAGATTTTCTGAAGAATTTGCTACCTTTTTATCAAACAACATGAACACAACAAAAAAATTATAGGAAAATCAAAATAGTCAGGTTTGTCAAAACTTAACACTGTAAATATGATAAATGGGTATTGATGGATTGGAGCCATAAAGGGTGTTGATACAGTCTAAACGCACTTTTGACTCTTTACCAGAGAATGTGAAGATGACAGCTATACCTGATATAATTGAAGCACACACGACTCCAGCATCCTCGCTATGTGCGCAGTTATGAACTCCAACCCCACGGTGTGGGCAGGTGAGGAGGCTTGACTCGGTGCCTGAGCATCGGAGGTCGTCCAGCAGGATGTCACCGGAGCCTTGACCAAACGAGGCCGATGAAGTGGCGGATGTAGCTGCAGAGTAGCCTAGCTCTCGACAGACGACATTGGCATCATTGATATCCCATAGGTCGTCGCATACCGTACCCCAGCGATGTCCGACCAGTACCTCTACGCGACCTTCAGATGGGCTTCCTCCACCAACGATGCGAATATTCATTCCCGGCATCGTCGTCACTGTGAAATATAATGGTGTGCAGTTTAGGGATGATGTACATATGTCTCAACATTATACACATTCAAAAGTCAAACAAATCCACAGAACAATATTCTCCCAATTCAGTTAAATCAAACCTAAGGACGTAAGTGATGTTAAACAAAAGGGAAAACTTAAACCTCATGTTAAATTACCCTTATTAAACAATCACAATTATTTTCAAGAAAGCATCCTACCGGTAACTGCAATTGCAATAGACTTGAGCATCAACCAATTGAAATATACAAATGATACAATGACATATTACATAATCCAAACAGTATCCCCATATGCAATAAAATATATTGCAAAATTCCGAAATTTGTTGTGATCATGTCTTTTCTTCCTAACTTGGAAGGCCACTGATATGGGGTTATTTTCAAGGGCCTGCTTCATAATTACCCTTGCCATATTAAAACTCACAAGAATTTTGTCTGCTCTATAGTTACAAAATGAAACTGAATAATTAGCTGACAGAAACATATCCTATGTTTAACTTCTATTCTAATCATCCAAACATTTCCCTTCCATTCAGGCCCTACCTCCTGTGCAGACCACGCTTGCATCCTCTTGGTGCCCACAGTTATGGACTCCAATGCCATTATTGGAGCACAGTTCCAAAGACCTCTCGTTGCCAGAGCACCCAACATTGTCCAACAGAATTGGAACTGAGCCCCGCCCGAAGTAAGCTGAAGATCTTGCGCTACCGCCTGAAGGGTATCCAAGTTGACGGCATACCACATTCGCATCTGGTGTCCCCCAATCATCATCACAAACAGTACCCCATTGGTTGTTGAGAAAGATCTCGACCCGACCCTCTCGGTTGTTGAGTCCACCAACCAAACGGACTCTGGATTCTGCAGGCATACATGTTTTTGAAGAAAGTAATTTGTATGAATTATGGTTTTGCAAAATCTTCAGCTATATCTCATCTTAATTCGAATATGAGGACTTTTGAAGAGCGATCGTTTTAAGAGGACATTTCTACAATGACATTCTTCCAAACTGGCAAGAGAATATGAGAAACTTACATATTAATTTGATCTCTTTAAGCAAAAGATTGGTTAAAGTAAGCCCACCTTGTGATGATGGCGCACAGCTCACTCCAGCATCTTCGCCATGACCACAGTTATGGCTTCCAACTCCATTGTGAGGACAAGACAGGAGAGAGCTCTCCGCACCAGTGCATGCAAGATTGTCAAGAAGAATGCTGCCACTTCCTTGCCCGTAGCTTGCACTACCAGGAGCAGAGATGGCACGACCGAACCCAAGTTGTCTACAGGCTACATTGGCATCGTTGACATCCCAAAGATCATCGCAGACAGTCCCCCAGGCGCCACTGACAAAGACCTCGACCCGTCCCTCTGTAGGACTACTGCCACCAACCACACGTATGTCTGTTCAGGTAACAGAAAGGAACGTAGGTGTACTAATGAACTAAATGGACTAATTGCTAAAATCTTGAAAGGGCTCGTCGTTTGCACGAGTTGCAACTGCTAATGGTTAGTGTTTACAGCTTTTATCAGGCCAACCAAACATATACACAGGATTATTTGCTTATTTAGCACATAACACTTACTTTATCAGAAGTCTCTAAGCACTCTACAATAATGCAGCATAATTACCCTAGCTTAAGTAGTGCAGCTGTTACGCACGCTGCGTTTCAAGGAATAAATTCCTACCAGGTACCTATTTACTTCACATGGGTGGAGTGTGGCAAATGTAAATCAATGTCTTGCCAAAGGACATTAGTGCGGCGGAGGGACTCGAACTGCGGACCTTGTGATTGACAGTCCGGCGACGTATCCACTTGAATGCACAACACCTCTAATAGAGTCGAAATTCATAAAGCACTTACCTGATGATAGACTGCTACTACAGACGACTCCCGCATCTTCACCATGACCACAGTTATGGCTTCCTACTCCGTTGTGAGGACAAGACAAGAGAGAGCTCTCCGCACCAGTGCATGCAAGGTTGTCAAGAAGAATACTGCCACTTCCTTGGCCGTAGCTTGCACTACCAGGAGCAGAGATGGCACGACCAAACCCAAGTTGTCTACAGGCTACGTTGGCATCGTTGACATCCCAAAGATCATCGCAGACAGTTCCCCAAGCGCCATTGACAAAGACCTCGACCCGTCCCTCTGTAGGGCTACTGCCACCAACCACACGTATGTCTAATCAGGTAACAGAAAGGAACGTGTACTGATGAACCGACTAAATGCTAAAATCTTGAAAGGGATCATTATTTACAAAAGTTGCAACTAAACGGACAAACCATATTAGAAACCTGTAGGCCTACCTGGTGTACTGGGTGCAATGGGCCAATGGCACAACCAGGCATATCATGCTTTCTGCTTTCTGTAGACCTGCCTAGAAACCTCTACCCTATGTTCAATTTCTGGATATGGCACCATGGCCTCTCAGGTTGATCAAGAAAATGCACCAATATCATTGACTAAAGCGAATACACCTTGCTACTGGTGCCAACATGCAAATGAAACTTCAACTATTTACAGTATTTGATCATCACAGTCTTTGTATTCATCATGGAAATATATAATAATAATACACATAATAACTATAATAGTAAGATTTATTCAAAACTTAATACTAATGTACTAGTTTTTGAGGATTTTTTCCCTTCCAGACACCCATTTACATCACCTGAATGTAGAGTGACTAATGCAGATTCAAAGGACATTGGTGTAGCAGTAGAACTCAAACCGCACTCAACATGAAACATTACATCTGGAACCAACATAATCTTGGAAAATAAAAACACCATTCCTGTACTAAGGTATAGGGTTTCCACTGGAAATGTCTCGATAAGGCTGTCTATGGACTATAGTCCTCAAAAATTCTAATAGTTCTACATGCCTATTAACTTTGGTCCAATGTCCTCTTACAGTTATTGGTCATATTCTAGGCAATACATGTATGTGACATCTTTGATTTTATTCTGTTGGGCTTATTGATAGGTACCACTTTCATTGGACCAATGAAACATGGGAAAGGATGCAGGATTGCAGAGGATCAACTATTGAAATACAATGAAACCTAGCTGCTTCAGGAACCTCCTGCATAGAAAGACCACAACTTTAAAGACCATGGTTTTTGGATCCCTTGAATAGTGTTTCTCGATGAGATACATACTAAAGGAACCTGTACAAATACACTTCCTCCCTATGAAGGCCACTCTACTGGCCTCTCTTAAGTGATCATCATACTAAAGTTCTATTGTAGTTGTGTCTTACCTGATCCAAAGCGGCTACTGCAGATGACTCCGGCATCTTCAGAATGTCCACAGTTGTGGCTCTCAATGCCCAGATGACTGCAGGATAGGAGCGATGTCTCGGTCCCGGTGCATGCCACGTTGTCTAGCAAGATGGATCCTGACCCCTCACCGAAATGTTCATTCGCCGACACTGCTGGACCAAGGCCAAGCTGACGACAGGCTACTTGAGCATCATTGAGATCCCATAGATCGTCACAGACTGTACCCCACTGGTTGTTGACGTAAAGTTCAACGCGCCCCTCGCTGGAATGGCTTCCACCCACGAGACGAATGTTACCAACTCCTTCCCATTTTGAGGGGGAAAGGAAGGAAGTAAAAAAGGCAAAGTTACAAAATACAGTGGTATATATATCGAGAGGGGGAAAGAAAATCATTATTTAGCAAACATTTTTTTTAAATATCTCTTTGAACTTATAATAAGCCAGGTGGGAACTCTACACTGGGCCGACATTGGGTCAATAACATCACAGATATGATGCAAGGCCGGCATATTTTTGTCCATTCAGTCAATTGACTGAATGGTGATAAATAGACATTGGACCAAGGTTGGTACAAGTTTGACCAACTGCGGCTTATTGACCGACTGCCAACTGTATCTACATTATGGCCCAATGTATATCATCAACTGATAAACACATGTTAGTACAGCGAAGGCCATAAAGTCCATGTTATATTAGTTCACCAAAAGCAACATTGCCATCCATTGCAGATATTTCAGGAATTGATAAAAGTGCAAACAGCACAGGTCTAAGGAAAATGTGTTATAGATATCAAATGTTCAACATCAAACCGGAAATGGCAGAAATATCATTGAGACTCTTACGGAGCCCTCTTAGAATTATGAGTGTGTGAGGTATCGTGAATATATTGTAAAAGCGTGCTCACTGATCACACAGCATAACTCTTTTTATTTTAGCTACAAGGAAGCAAGGTTGCTGACATGTACTAGAAAGATGGAAGAGACCTGGAGCATCTTTGCTTTTCAAATATTCGAATTTAATAGTTAGTTGTAGAAAAGCATGCAACTACAATTTACCTGATCCTGCACAAACAACTCCTGCATCTTCGGAATGTGCGCAATTGTGAGACGATACGTAGGCACAACTAGAAAGTGATCGCTCGTCTCCAGAGCATGCAACGTTATCCATCAAGATCGGACCCGATCCTTGGCCGAAAAATGCTGACGATCTGACAGCTAAGGCCCTGTCAAAGCCGAGTTGACGGCACACCACTCCGGCATTGGATAATCCCCACAGGTCATCACAGACAGTCCCCCATTGGCCATTCAAGAAAACTTCAACACGCCCTTCAAGTGAGTTCAATCCGCCTACAAGTCGCACTGATGTGAGGAAGAAAATTAAAAAGAATTTACCTTACATCAGATAAAACTAGATGGAATTCGACTGCGCGCAGTCGAAAATGATGCCTCCGTTATAGAGCAATTTTACAAACCAAAACAGAAAAAAAAAATTGAATTCACGTTCAATGGTAATCCATTGACAGGTTCTCAGAATATTGTGATTACAAGCAATTTCTCATATACATATATGACCCTTTGATCTTTGACCTCATGACCATAAAATCTACTCAGTTCATTGGCTCTGCAAGATGTTCTGAGTTAAATAGTAATCCATCTGTCAGTTCTAATGAGAATGCGTTCACAAGCTATTTTTGCATACATAATGGGCCCATGACCTTTGACCTTTGACCTTATGAACCAAGAATCTACTCAGTTCATTGGCTCTGCAAGTAACAAACATGACCTAATTTTGGCATGAATCCATCAATCGGTTCTTGAGATAACGCGATCACAAGCTGTTTTTGCATTCATAATGTGCACTGTGGCCTTTGACCTTTGACCTACGTGCTCCAAAATCTAATCAGATTGTCTTCCTATGGTGATACACACTATCATTAAGTTTGAAGTTTAAATCTCCAGTGGTTCTTGAGATATTATGATAACAATCTCAATGTATGGAATTTCATAAGTTGACCTCTGTGACCCTTGACCTTTGACCTACGTGCTCCAAAATGTAATCAGATTGTTTTCCTATAGTGATACACACTATCACTAAGTTTGAAGTTTAAATCTCCAGTGGTTCTTGAGATATCATGATAACAATCTCAATGTATGGAATTTCATAAGTTGACCTCTGTGACCCTTGACCTTTGACATACGTGCTCCAAAATCTAATCAGATCGTCTTCCTATGGTGATACATACTATCCTTAAGTTTGGAGTTTAAATCTCAAATGGTTCTTGAGATATCGCGCTAACAAACTCAATACAAGGAATTTCATAAGTTGACCTCTGTGACCTGTGACCTTTGACCTACGTACTCCAAAATCTAATCAGATCGTCTTCCTATGGTGATAAATACTATTCCCGAGTCTTAAGTTTAAATCTTAAATGGTTCTTGAGATATTGTGATAACGGTCAAACGGGACGGACGGACGGACGTACGGACGTACGGACGGACAACCCGAAAACATGATGCCTCCGGCACCACCTTCGGTGGCGGAGGCATACAAATTGAGATTAGCATATACCTGGAAACCAAACTGCAGGAGTGACTGCATTTTTCCAGTAGATCCTGTAAAAAGGTAATAAGTAAAAAAAAAAAAAAAAAAAAAAAATCATTTTAATTTACTGTGTGATAGCAGTATGTACTATACATTTCTAGAAACCAATTTTCATACTTTTCAGCAAACTGACCATTACTATTACCAGTGGTGTAGTGTGAATCCGTCCATTAAGGGGGCATTGGGAGGGGTGCAGGAAGGGGGGAGGGCACCAGTTCCACTCGGAATACAAAAGCATGAATCTACAAGGCTACTGATTAGGGGGATGGGGAAGGGTATGGATAGAGGTGGTTCAGGACCTAGCATATTTTTTCTCCATCCTATTCTCCTTCTCCATGTCCTACCCCACATGCCCCCTGTAGCTATATGCCACTCCGGCATCATGTCAAAGAAATGTTCAACAATTTCGATCAGGAGGTGTGGGTATACACCATTAAAAGAAGGGAAAACCCCACAATCTCAGAATTGATTGCAGGTTTATATACAAGTCTTTCAACCTTCAGTGTGCCAACATAATATCAAATGGATATAAAAATATATTTTATTCCACCTGATGCAACGTTAAATTAATGATATTAATAACATTTTCTGTTCATTTTTTTCCATGCAACAGATCCATTTATTTTCTTCCAATCCATAAAAGGAAATATCTTTTATACAACAAAGTTATATAGCCAATGGTCATAGTCAATATGGTAGTCATTTGTTACATGGTCATCATACATATTTAAGGATATAAATACCCCAAAGGACCCCAAGGAAGAACAGAAGTGTTCTATAAACACTGCTGAATTGGGCTATCCACCAATTTTTTGTCTATGTACATGTTTAAATATTTTACTTTGTATATTTTACTATGTATAATATTTTTATCTGATTTCGGAAATAAAAACAACAACAACAATATTTATGTACCTCTCTTAAGTTTGTTGAATAAATCTAGTCATCTGATTTGTTGAAATTGGAGTCATGATTTTAGCCATGCCGCCTACTGGTCAATAGTTAATGAGAAAGATGCCTGTTGACCCGAGCAAAGGGCCATCGGTTTACGTGTAAAAAAATTCTTTGTGCGAGCATGGATACCATATACAGTGTATTATGTGTGCCAATCCTGAATGATCGTAACATTCAGGCAACTTTCCAGGCACGATTTACAGTGTCTCAGATTTTCTATGATGTTTTAACCAATCTTTACTCAAGAAAAGGATGAGGTAAGAATTCTTTGTAGATTTTTTTGTGAATTCCATATATAAAAGATATATGCACTGCTTTAATATTTGAGGCATCGCTATTTCTATCCTGGCTCTCGGGGACGTTATCCCGCTTTGACCCCTCCATCTGCACGCTGCATAGTAGGATGTCACGTCCCCTTGAGCTTATGGAAACAGCGATACCTCTCATAGCAGTCAATGATCAAAATTAATTTTACTGCAGGATGAAGAAAAAATGGGGGGGGGGCAGTATAGGCTTGGATTATTATGTCATACAACACCCTTATTTAGAAGCACAACATTAAAAACGGCCACAATAACTGCACACATTCCAAATTTAGAATATGATTAACACGATTGATCATACACTCCTCAACTCAAACACTAATTTCTAACCTAACTGGGAGAGAGAGAGAGAGAGAGAGAGAGAGAGAGAGAGAGAGAGAGAGAGAGAGAGAGAGCGAGAGAGAGAGAGAGCGTCTTCCATGCTACTCGTCCATGCTATACGGGCTGGTCACTTTATAGTGATGATATGGAATATGATATTGATACCACCTAGAATTAAAGAAAGGCTAGAGTGTCTATCACATTCCATATTAACACCCAGGTTATTCCATGCACTTTAATTTGTTTGTCTAGATTTTGGCTGAACACGTACCTTATATCATCGAGGTTATGGCGAGGATCAGATCATTTTTGCCGTTCCAACATCATGCCATATCACACTCAACACTCAAGGTCCACTGCGGCTAGCTCATCGAAAATGCACCTGTGTGCCACGTACGGCACAGTGTGGGCCGCTCTAAACTACAATTTACAAATCAGCGCGCGCCTTTTACCAGCAAATAAAAATATATGCCACACCCCTCGGCCACAATCCAAGATTCTGCACTTTGGCTGGAGTGACCTGTCTTTATTGTACAAGTTACTCACAATATATCTTTTATTAATGATTTTTTCCTGGCTGACACATAGTTTTCCCCACAAACACACACGTCTCTCTTCTAAGGAAAATTGTATAGATGAAAGGGTTGTCTTGGGAACCACTTCTTAGTACGGCCGGATGGGGTCCAGGGGCCAGCCATAGGCCGGATCCAGATGGCGGAGCCCCCCCCCCCCCCCCTCCAGACGCTCTTGAGTTTTTAACAATTTAGACAAGATCGATAGCCGTCACGATAGGAAGTATAATTTTCTCTTTGAAATTCAAACAGAAACAGCCACCATCATTTCATTTTGTTAGATCAACTCTTTTTCTCTTTGAAAGCAGATTTCATAGAGATGTTATACTGTTCTACTTACGTCCAAAGTCTTCGTAGGCACATGTCGAGCAAACTCATTGGCAATGTAATCTTTGTTAAAGTTTTATGTTCTTTTCTCTCTCTCTCTCTCTCTCTCTCTCTCTCTCTCTCTCCCTCTCTCCTCTTCCACTCTCCCTCTATATGGAACTCGTGTACATTCCTTTATCTTTCTTTTCTCCTTTATCTTCCGTCGCTCTCTCTCTTTTTCTCTTTTCCTTTTTGCCCCCTCTCTGATCCGCCTCTGATACGTATAGCTTGCGGTGGGGTGGGGTCCCGGGGTGGGGTCCCGGGGGTACGGTCCCGGGGGTGGGGTTTCCATCCCATACAATAAGTTGCCGACCCGTTACTCGGGTTGGCAATTTTTTTCTTCTCATTTTCTCTCTCTCTCTCTCTCTCTCTCCCCCCCCCCCTCTCTTTCTCCTTTTACTTTCTTCTACTCTTTAAAGGTAATACAAAGTTTTGGTATGGGGTCATGAATTTGGTGAACATTTTGAAAGCATATGCGATCCTACAATATTCAGTGATCGTTGTAGGGGTTGAAATCGATTCTAAAGTTTTGAATTTTTTAAATAATAAACTCTTTATGACCCTCTCAAGGTCAAGATATTAATTGAGCTATTAACAATGTTTTTTAACTACAATCGACCGATATATTGCTATTCCAGTTGGGAAATTATATATCACAACTACATATCCTGAGATTTTCATGGTCGCAGCTACCATTGTACGGCCGTAGGCGCTATTTGAAATTTATCAAACTTTACCGGGAGCACCGGTAAATGTTTATATTCAATTTTTCTCGAAAGCAGAAGTGTTTTAGAGGCTAAAATTTCTAGTGCTTATAATACATCCACAGGGCATCCAAATATATCTAAATGGTAAAGAATCACTGTCCACCCAGTTTTCAAAATTTCCCAAAACTTTGTATTACCTTTAACCTTTCCTAAATTTATCTCTTTAGTTCAATGAAAAAATATGTGTCAATTATCATATTGCTCCGTTTAGTCTCATTTCACAACGCCCCCTATCGTCAGAACATGGTCAGAGTCAGCAGCCTAACATGTTAGCCTATGGACGTTTTTTTTTTAAATCGTTAAAAAATCATTTTTTGTTTAAACGAAAAGCACATCCACCCCGACGTGCGTTATCACTAGCTCTTTCATTGGAGCCCTCATGTCTCAGTGACTTTTGAAAGTTCAACCACCGTAATTTTTCAAAATAGGTTGCAAGCTCGTCATTGTCTATAATACACATGTGAAACAAGTCTAACTTTGGACTCAGTTTTCCAAGCGATTTGAAGATTATAGGTTGAGCACACGAAACATAAAAAGCATGAATTATCATAGATCACTTCTGCCCATTTCATTATGTCCATTTCATCCAACCCCCCACCGCAATTTTTCAATTTAGTAAAAGCAAACATTTAGCCGAGGTAAGCAAAACATGAATATTCATGACACACCATGGACTATTCGGTTATTAGCAGAGGGGTGCAATCGGTCATCACGTCAAACTCCCCTAATTGCCACCAAGTATTTCATATAATTATATAGTTTGGTATGTTTCTTTTACTCACTCATGAATTATTAAATATCAATGATGGTTTAAAGAAATGTAAAAGAAATTTTAGTTGATATTTATTAACAAAGTAATTTATATTTAGCAAAGCAATCTCACATAGAAAATTACTATCAAGTGTCGTCTGCTACGCCGATTGTCGCCTGCTTCGTTAAAGGCACATATTTATCGTTTGAACTGTAAGGTATACCAGGGAGATTTGTATTGTCCTGCAGTACAACGTATAGCAGGAAAATGTTGTATATGCGGATCCTTTTAATGATTACGTAATGGAAGTGGCGAGGCGGTATGGTTTGAATAACTTGGGCAGGTGAAAGTTATTGTATTGAGAAGGAAAGGAATGTTCAGAAAGGCATAGAGAGGGAAGTGGGCGTGGTAGCCATTCTAGCTTTGCACATACATCAGTACGAGAATACACCCGACGGCGCGGTGGCCTGTACTTATAGCGCGCGAACACATCACACCCAATGGCATACATGTACACCCGGTACCCTGCAACACAGTGGAACATTCTAAGAAATTAAAAAATTATCTACAAAATGGACCTCTTGAATCATCTGAGAATTACCTATTCTGATGACTTCAATGAATGTCAAGATAACAATTGGCTGCTTTTCCATCCAAAAATAAAACTAGTTTGCGATTAGAAATAGTCAATTTCTCGATAATTTCACAAAATATATTTGCCGCCGCATTCAATATGACGTCATTGACAGCTGATTGGCTAGTTTGGTAGTGACGTCGAACGAGCTATGTTTGTGCTGCAGTGATCGAGCGAGCGAAAATGAGACAATCGGAGCAATATGACTTGTTTGTGTGCTTTGTATTTGGTTATTGTATAATATTATTAGACATGGTTTGCTATGTTTGTAAAACTGATGTAAAAATGTATAACCTTGTATATATTTTTTTTATTAGAACGCAGAAATAATATCAATCAAACAAACACATGCACCTTCTTTTCTCTTTCTTTTACTTTATCTTTGTTCCCGTCACTCATTCTCTCTTGCCATCACAGGTGGGGCCGCGGCCGACTCGGACTGATCCGCCGCTGATGTTATGAGCTTGCTGACAGCTTTTGAAATGTTATCGTTAAATAATAGTGTGATAATATATTTATGTTAGGGAACATTGATTACAAGTTTTGCTTTCTAAAATTTTCCTCCATAATACACACACACAGTGACACACCCACACACAGGGGCGTCGCTAGAACTTTTTCAGTGGGGGGGGGGGGGGGGGTGTAGAGGCCAACGATTACCGACAAAACTAGCCACCAATTACCGACAAAATTAAATTTCCAATATCTACAAATTCAACCCTATAAACCTGGGGCCGAAGGCTAAATTGTTTTTCCTATGGACTATATATAGTACTTGCATATGCGCAAAAATTGCCATTTTCCTCGACGACATAAATATACGAATTATTTCTTCAATTTAGTCAGCATCATAGCTATATATTTTAATGCAGGCGCGGAGCTAGGATCTTATTTTAGGGAGGGGCGGTAGTAAGCAAGAGAATCACTTAAAAGCGCGCTCATTAGGGGGGTGTGGTTGATGGGCCTCCCGCGCGAAGCGCGGAAGCTTAGACGTTTCCTTAAATTATTAGGAAAAGAAGACGATTAATTGAACCGTTTTCGACTGGTAATCCTTGGCTGAATGAAGTCTTCCCCCCCCCTCCCGCGCGAAGCGCGAAAGCTTTGACGTTTCATTAAATTATTATAAAAAAGAAGACGATTTGCTGTACCGTTCTCGACTGTTTATCCTTTTCTGAATTCAGTATCCCCCCCCCTCCCGAGCAAAGCGCGGAAGCTTTGACGTTTCATTAAATTATGAGAAAAAGCAGACGATTCGGTGTACTGTTTTCGACTCTTAATCCTTATCTGAATGAAGCTTCCCCCTCCCGCGCGAAGCGCTGAAGTTTTGACGTTTATTAAATTATTAGAGAAAGAAGACGATTCGTCGTACAGTTTTTGACTCTTAATAAGCCCTATTCATCTGAATTCAGTTTCCCCCTTTCGCGCGAAGCGCGAAAGCTTTGACGTTTCCTCATATCATTAGAGAAAGAACACGATTCGTTGTACCGTTTTCGACTCTAAATAAGCCCTATTAATTTTGTCTGAATTCAGTTTCCCCCTTCGCGCGAAGCGCGGAAGCTTTGACGTTTCCTAAAATTATTAGAGAAAGAACAAGATTCGTTGTACCGTTTCGACTCTAAATAAGCCCTATTAATTTTATCTGAATTCAGTTTCCCTCTCTCGCGCGAAGCGCCTTAAGTTTTGATGTTTCCTCAAATTATTAGAGAAAGAAGACGATTCGTCGTACCGTTCTCGACTCGTCTAAATGAAGTTTTCCCCTTCCGCGCAAAGCGCGGAATTTTTGGCGTTTCATCACAATATAGAGGAAGGAAGACGATTCCTCGTAACGTTTTCGACTCTTATTAAGCCCTATTCATCTGAATTCAGTTAACCCCTCTCGCGCGAAGCGCGAAAGCTTTGATGTTTCCTCAAATTATTAGAGAAAGAACACGAATCGTTGTACCGTTTTCGACTCTAAATAAGCCCTATTAATTTTGTCTGAATTCAGTTTCCCCCTTTCGCGCGAAGCGCGGAAGCTTTGACGTTTCCATAAATCATTAGAGAAAGAAGACGATTCGTCGTACCTTTCTCGACTCGTCTTAATGAAGTTTCCCCTTCTGCTTCCCCTTTGGCGTTTCATCACAATTTAAAGAAAGGAAGACGATTCGTCGTACCGTTGTTGACTCTTAAATCTTGTTTGAATTTAGTTTCCCCGAAAATTATAAACCTCTGATTTCTTTAGCTCAATTTAGCTGATATTATAGGAAAGTGAAACTTCGAGAAAATACAAGTATTGTAGTTGTAGTCACTCTCGAAGTCGTCACAGCGGATAAGAAGTCACAGTTCGTAGGGAAAAAAACTTGTCGGCCAACCGACAATATACATCTCACTGACTTCAAACTTCTGCATTGATATAGTACACGAGGATCGAGCAAGAATACCGACACAGCTGACCCGACACAGCAACATATTTACCCGTGTCTTTTTTGCTCCCTCGACGAGACGACTCCACCCAACAACCCCTTCCCTCTTTTACTCCCACTCCTCCTCTCTCAGATTCTTACCTCCCCTCTCTCTCCTCTCTTTCATCCCCCTTTTCTTTTGTTTCCCTTTCACTCTTTTTTCTTCTTTTTTTTCCTTTTTTTTCTTTTCTTTCTTTTCCTTTCTTTCCTCTCCTCCCTCTTTTTCTTTTTTTCTCTTTCTTTCTTCTCTTTTCTTTCCTTTCTTTTCCTTTCTTTCCTTTCTTTTCCTTTCTTTCTTTTCTTTTCCTTTTTTCTTTTCTTTCCCTTTCCCTCTCTTTTTCCCTCTTTTTTTCCCCTCTCTTTTTTCCCTCTCTTTTTTTCCCTCTCTTTTTTTCCCCTCTCTTTTTTTCCCTCTCTTTTTTTTTCCCTCTCTTTTTTCCTCTCCCCCTTTTCTCTTTTTCCCGACGGCAGCGCAATTTTACCGACAATATCCTGACAGGTGGGGGGGGTGTCGCTTCCCCCCCCCACACCCCCCCCCCCTTTGGCGACGCCCCTGCCCACACACACTTTCTCTCTCTCGCATATCCGTTGGTGGCCAGTCACACCCATTGCCCCCTCCCCCGGTACTATACGCCTCTAGATAAATGAATTTGTACATACCTGCTCCCTGAGTCGTCCGTCGATTTCGTGATATGGTTTCATGAAGTTGACCATTATCGCTGCCAAAGACGGAATGGAAGCAGAACATGTACAAACAACCAGACAACATTTGCGTGGCGACCGTCATGACGTTCCTCCTTATATGAAAATGTGCTCCCTCTGAAAACCAATTAAGTCCTCAATTTTGGAAATGTTAACTCCTTCCAAATGAACCGTACAAAAGTAGGCCTTTGTGCTCAAATGGTTGGTCCGCCTGTCATAAATCCCAGAAGTCGCTCGGATGTTTTTGAAGAACTTTACTAAATGGAGAGCTCGGATATAAAAAAAATACTGAAAGGAAGCGAGTATTAATGGTCAAGTGGTTGGTCTGTGTTCAGAATGTTCAAAAACTTCATTATGAAGAGTGATATGATATCTACTGCAGGGAAATCCGTTAGCTAATTCGAAATCGACACAGCATCGTTCTTGCATTTAGTGGTATCAAACAGCTCTTCGAACCAACGCGACACGTGAATCCCGCGGATAACTCGCTAATAAAGTGTCAGTTAAAGTATATTTGGTCTATCTTATAAGGGAATCGTATGTCAGACCTTAAAATCGAAATATTCCAAATAAGAAGAAAACCTCGTATGCATTAGAGGGAAGAGGTGATCCGAGTAGACTAACCATGAATATAATGCGAAGAGAAGTTTTAGGCAGAGAAGATGTCCCGGGATTGGTTGACGTCTTTAGGGATGATTTGCTAAAATCCCCGCTTTTTATTTCGAAATGGAACAGATGAGAGGGTAAGGTACTCTTTCACTTTCTGAGATTTGATAACAAAATGTGAACCCGGTATTCACCTTCGCGATATAATATTGCGAGGAAAAAAATACAAAAGTTTGTAATTCTAAACCTGTCTACCTCACGCACTGATATTTGCTTCAGGGTATTTCAAAATAAACCAGGTCAAATTGAAGGGGAAAAACAGAAAAATAGAAGATGGTTAAAGAATATAATTCTTTGACAGGTTTATAGGTACTTATCATTTGAGGATTTAGAGGACTCGACCTCCGTCACCTTACAAAAAAAACCCTGATTTCTGTACCTTAAAGGGAAATTCAACCTTAAGAGCAAATAATTCTGAAAGCTGACAAATCAGGGAAACAGACTGGTGAAAGTTCGAACGAAATCGGAGAAAAAGAAGAAAGTTCTGATTTTGTTTAAGTTGTAATCATTATACGGTATACGTATATGGGAACTTTAAATTTGCTGAATCGGTAATGGTACTGTCATGTATAGTGCTGGACAACTTTCCCATTTGTTTTAATACACAATGTCATCTTTTTCAAAGTGCATTACTCCTGAGGTTCCTTTCTCTTTAGAGGACCAATAATGATATAATATCCATAACATTTTCTGAGTAGTGCCCCCTAAGAAGAAGGCACTTTGGAGAAGTTTAAAAAAATGTGTTTTTGCAAATGACAAACGGGAGAATTGTCCATGAACTCCGTTACAATATCTTGACGAAATTGCCAATTTAAGATTCGCACAGATTTAGTAAGATCATATTTTTAACATTCCCTTTACGTACAGAACATAATAAGAATATGCCCAGTGCCCACCTAATTGTGTTTTTGTGCACCGTCTTTCAAATCTTATATCCAGGATCGAGGCACCTTAAAAGACTTCTGTTTTAACTGTTGTTCTTACCTTTCATTAAGGTTAATACTTTTAAATAGTCTAGTATTTGGGATAAAAGTAATATAACAAAATAATCCCCACAGGCGACTATGTTGTATTTCGGATCAAGTAATCCCTGATATTTGTTTCAACTCCCTGCATTTAGTCAGACAGCCCACAACACGGACAGTGATGAATAAGTTTGTAACATATATATAAATCGCGAGATCAAACTATGTTACGCTGATGTGTGTCTCTATGTGTGCATGTATCGCAATATGCATCAGTTTAAACACGAATTAATGAGTTACATTTTGATAGATACCATCATAATTATACACATACAAGTACATGTATGTAGGTAATTCCATAAATTAGGGACCCACTTTGTGACATTTTGGTGTCCCACTTACATAAGGAACCCACACGTATTTGTGGCTCTGAGTAAAGTAAAGACTTAAATAGTGGAGTGAGATTGTACCTATATAATTAAACCAACACACATAAAATAGGTAATAGCCAGATGGTTTAGCCTTAACCCTTCCCCAAAATGCACAAAATTCCTACTCTCTATCGCTACACGAATTGATCTAAAATCATAGATATTGTCATTTATTTATCAAATATAATTTCAAACAAAACCCGCCCCACTGATAGGTAGACCATAATAATTTATCTTGCATCACTTTGAGAACAGTTGGACTGACTGTGGAACATTTATTTATGTATGTTGCAATCATTTGTTTTATTTTAGCGAAAGAGAAGAAGTTCAAAAACAAATTTTGGAAATAGGTAAAAGTCTGCATTTCTTTGGAATTTTACGATTTTTATTGTGCCAACCAGTGTCAACCATCCGTTCAGAGAAAACCATCTCCCAAAAGGTGTAATTCTAGACGGTTGTTTTGTAGTTTTTAGTCGTATCGGGTGCGAAGAAAAAGGGAAAGGAGACCGTCATCCGAACTCATGAGTGACACGAAAGAAGTTTGAACCAGGATATGTCGAGAGAATAATAATCTTATTAATAACATGAATTCGTGTGTGAGGATGCAGGTAGGACAAAATGAGAGGGGCGGGTCGGGGATGCGCAAGAGCCCCACCTCAAAGGCCTAATCATTTCAGTCATATTAATTGCTACTTCATGCTGCGTAATAAATAATTGAAAATTAGTTCTGTTAATCATTTGAAGCAAGGGTATGTCTATTTACCTGTCGTGTCGGCATATATTGAAGAATTTTTGTTGTTGAAATTATATCACCTCTCCATAGTATTGGAGGATGAAAATAATATAAGGAGAAGGACAGCGAGGGGGTGTGCCTGCATACCTCACTGATACACCTCTCTCATGCCTCTCTTCCCTCCTCCCAAACAGGGCAAGAATCGCCACCGTCACACATTTGCCATCAAACTTTGTTGGGAGCTTGTGATACTTTGGCTCATAGAAATTTTCATCCCTTCTTCCCCATAAACCTCCATTTAAAGTAAGCCTTTGAACGACAGTTTTTAGTTTTCATTAAGCCTCGTTCAACTGATAACATGCAAAGTTTTACGCTTAATTGGTAACATTCATAATTATATACGGGACCAAAGTGTGCCCCTCAAAACCTTTTTTTTTTAAAGGTGGGGCGAAATTATAGACCACACAAATGCAATACAAAGCCTCTCTTCCCAACAACGCACAGAGACTATAAAAAGGATGGGAAATAGGAAAGTGGTCGAGTTTGAATTCTAGTTTATAGGAAATGAAATGGTGTAGAAGGGAAGGATGTTACCAAGAAGGGTCCTACACTTATGTTTCTTGTAATCTAAACAGCGCTCAGTTGCGTAGCGCGACTCCACCCAATGAGGGGGCGGTAGAACGATGCGGGGGGTCGACGGAAGGGGGGTGGGGGTGTCGTCTTACTAGGAAAAATGTTACGCGAATATACAAAACTACTTATTATGGGGCGGGTATGATTTACAGAAGAAAAAAATGAAATCTCGAAGATAAGGAAATAATTTTTTCGGAAATAGGGAATTACAAAGAGCATTTGGAACATTTTGTTTTAAATTAAAAAAAAAAACACCAGTCTCAACATTTTTGGGAAAATTCTGCTCTGCTCTTTTTGTGCTTCTTCTCTTATCATGTTTAACCTCTTGATTTAGTTTTTCTTTCAACTGTTTTTCATTTCTCACGTCTTTCGATTTCTGAAATATCCAATGCCCCCTCTCTCCGTGCTTCTTCTTCTTGTTTAATCTCTTTATTCACTTTCTGTTTCCGTTTCTGCTTCATTCCTTTCAGAAATGTCTAATGCCCTCCTCTCTTTATCTCTCTCGCTCTATCTCTCATTATCTCCTCTCTCTCTCTCTCTCTCTCGCTCTATTTAAAACGCTACACCTTTTTCTTTCATTTACATCTTCCTCTCTCACAATAATATATCACAATTCAATTCCAGTGTGTGGACATCAATTTATAACTGCATTATAAAAACAAACAATCACGATTTATGATTTTATGTGCATCATCACACATATTAGATTTAATGACTTTTTAAGTAATTTAAACAAGATACAAAACTACATTGAATAATGTAATACATTCAAAATCAAGACTGTCTTTATCTATGGAAAATTGCTTAATATTTATTCACAAAGATAGGACCTTATCTCCACAGATCAAAGCTTTATATTTATTCTTTTTTTTACATATAAGATGTATTTAACTTGCTTTTCAGATGAGTTGATTGGTTAGCCAATATCCTCACTCTTCATTTAAGATCAATAACATAGTAAATCATTTAGACTAACAATAGAACCTGTTCTAAAATCAAAAACATAGTGACAAGATTTTGCAAAAAAGCTCAGAAATAATTTTTATCTTAAAATACAAATGTCAATCTTTCCAAAATACACCCAATGTTGGGTATATAGGCCTACTTTCATTCATTCATTGTATTGCCAATTCTCGTAAAACATGATTCAACACTATATTATACATATAAGAAAATGTATAAACCATGCAAAGAATATGGAGGAGCCAGCAGAGGCCATTGGCCTTTCAAAGGTTGAGCTCCAATGGCCGCAGATAAGTATATAAAGTACAGATAAAGGAAAGAGTGAGTAGTACATGAACAAAGTGTACGGCTTATACAAAATAATTAAGATAGAAATTCCTTCATTAGATGACGTTTATATTTTCGCATGAATGAGGCAAGAGATGGGCACATTTTTATATCGGTAGGTATTGCATTCCAAGTAATCACTCCAGAATATTTTACTGATTTAAGTGAAGTATGGTATTTTAACAATGGAATATATACATCATTATCATGTCTTATGTTATGTGAATGAACATCCTTTGTTATTTTGAACATATTATCAAATATGGAAGGTAACATTATTATTGAATGAATCTCAGATTCAGACCCAGTCATCATACTGTAAGAAGTTATACAATCAAATATGCTTTAGCGAGCATCTGTATAAAAGGACCACATTTCTCATTTGACCCTGCTTAAAACGGAACATGTACATAAAGACCACCTGCCTGAAAAGATCACTCTTTAGTCTCTCATGACAGGTGTTACACTGTATTACTTCATCCTAAATAACTGTGCTATTTCTCCACCTTATGATGGCGCACAGCTCACTCCAGCATCTTCGCTATGACCACAGTTATGGCTTCCAACTCCGCTGTGAGGACAATACAGGAGAGAGCTCTCCGCACCAGTGCATGCAAGATTGTCAAGTAGAATACTGCCACTTCCTTGGCCGTAGCGGGCACGACCAGGAGCAGAGATGGCACGACCGAACCCAAGTTGTCTACATGCTACGTTGGCATCGTTGATATCCCAATGATCATCGCAGACAGTTCCCCAAGCGCCATTGACAAAGACCTCGACCCGTCCCTCTGTAGGGCTACTACCACCAACCACACGTATGGCTATTCATATAACAGAAAGAAACGTAGGTGAATTAATGGATTAAGTATTGATTTTGAATAGAATAAATGCTAGAATCTTGAAAGGGATCACATTTTGTACGTGTTGCAACTAAACTGACAAATTAGGTTTTCTTTTCAAGCAGTGGAGCATCGTGCATATCGTCTGTTCGGAGCCATAAGGGCATTAACCCTGTACAAGTCCACGTACACCCTTCTGCCTCCCCAGGCCATGGGCAAAAAGGAGTAAACGCCTCTCCCATTTTAAGGTACAGAACCAAATGTAATTAGCCTGCTTTGTTTGCAATATTGCAAAATGTATTGTTATTGTCATCAGTGAATTCTTCATTTGATTTGAAGATGAATTGTGTTTAATGACACTGACAGTGCATTTTGACTTGGCCCCATATTCATGTGAAATGCACATTTCATGATAACACGGTCATTAAAAATGAGGCATCATTGAAATGGGGAATAAACAGGCTTTTCATGTTTACCAATGACAAGTCAAGGAAAGTGGCAAATGTAGATTAATGTCTTGTTAAAAGCCCGGCCCCCCCACTCAGTGTTATTTAGGGTACGCATATGCTCGTTCCCTCTTTTTGAAAGCACCCCCTATCTGAGGACTGCCAACATTTCCGAACCCCCCTTTCGCGGGCTTTTCGCGGGCTTTTCCTGCCTTGGAGACCCCCCTAACTCAGGAAAAATGCTCAATTTACCCCCCTAAATTCGGAATAATTTCTCAGGAGTCCAAAGAGATGAGAGAAAAAAAGAAAAAACACCCCCTTTTTAAAGAAATCTCCGGGTGAAAAGTCAAATACACCCCTTTTTTTACAATTCTCGGGCCGGACTTTGTCGCACGAAAAGTTCCCCTTTACCGGACATTTTGGCAACACGCATGCGGTCATTCCGACCCCTGAGTGGGGGGGGGGGGCCGGGGTTAAAAGACATTAATCTTTCGAGCCAATCAATTGCAGCTCTAGACTGACTAGGCTAGGTCAAAGAAAGTCGTACACCGCCCCAGTGACAAATCAGCGCGCGCCTTTTACCAGCAAAAAAAAGCCATATAAATATACCCCACAGGCACAGCCACAATCAAGGCCCATGCAGGATACTGCATTTGGCTGTTCAATCGCCTGTCTTGAACGAACCATAGGTCCATGATGTAACTCACACACAGATCTTTTTTCTTTTCAAGGAAATGAATGGTTTATCTCCTAGCTATTATCATAACGTTTTTTTTGCCAAGCCAATCATTCCTTTAATATGCTTCAACAAGGGGAAGGAAGGAAATGCACATTTCATGATAACATGTTCATTAAAAAGGAGGCATCATTGAAATGGGGAATAACAGGCCTTTCATTTTATACCAATAAGTCAAAGAGAGTGGCAAATGTAGATTAGTGTCTCGTTAAAGAACATGAGTGCCACGACAGGAATTAAGAATCCGTACCTTGTGTTTCATAGTCCACACACTTCAGCACTAAACGACGTCGCCTCCACTGAAGAGTTGTATAATGTGATCACCGAATGACAACCGGCCAATGGTTAGCGGTTGCAGCTTTTATCAGGCCAACCAAACATATACTGCACATAGGATTATAAATACTCAATATAATGAAGTCGAACATCAAGACACTCTTACCTGATGACAGTTCGCTACTACAGACGACTCCCGCATCTTCGTCATGACCACAGCTTTGTCTTCCAACTCCGCTGTGAGGACAAGACAGGAGAGAGCTCTCCGCACCAGTGCATGCAATGTCAAGTAGAATGAACCCACTTCCTTGGCCGTAGCGGGCACTACCAGGAGCAGAGATGGCACGACCGAACCCAAGTTGTCGACAGGCTACGTTGGCATCGTTGATATCCCAAAGATCATCGCAGACAGTTCCCCAAGCGCCATTGACAAAGACCTCGACCCGTCCCTCTGTAGGGCTACTACCACCAACCACACGTATGGCTATTCATATAACAGAAAGAAACGTAGGTGAATTAATGGATTAAGTATTGATTTTGAATAGAATAAATGCTAGAATCTTGAAAGGGATCACATTTTGTACGTGTTGCAACTAAACTGACAAATTAGGTTTTCTTTTCAAGCAGTGGAGCATTAATTGTTCATATCGTCTGTTCGGAACTTTAAGGGCTTTAACCCTGTACAAGTCCGCGTACACCCTTCTGCCTTCCCACATGCAAAAAGGAGTAACCCTTCTCCCATTCAAAGGTATACAGAACCAAATGTGATTATACTCGCTTTGTATGCAATGTTGCAAAATGTATTGTTATTGTCATCAGTGAATTCTTCATTCGATTGAAGGATGAATTGTGCTCAATGACACTAACAATGCATTTTGCAAACTTTTGACTAATTGGCCCCATATTCATGTGAAATGCACATTTCATGATAACACGATCATTAAAAATGAGGCATCATTGAAATTGGGAATAAACAGGCCTTTCATGTTTACAAATGACAAGTCAAGGAGAGTGGCAAATGTAGATTAATGTCTTATTGAAAGACATGAGTGCCACAACAGGGATAAATAACCCCTACCTTGTGTTTTATAGTGCACAGACTTCTCCACTAAACGACGTCGCTTCCACCCCAGGTCGAAAATCCCATAGAGACCAATAGAGACCATTAGAAAAATTATATTGGTCTCTAATGGTTTCTGTTGGAGTCTATTGGTTTCTGTTGGACCCATAGAATTGAATCCAATAGAGACCATTCAAACCATCAGAAACCAATAGAAACCAATAGAAATAGAAACCAATAGAAACCAATAGGACCAATAGAAACCAATAAGACCAATATAAACCAATAGGACCAATAGGACCAATAGAAACCAATAGGACTTTTTTTAAAGGTGGGGCGAAATTATAGACCACACAAATGCAATACAAAGCCTCTCTTCCCAACAACGCACAGAGACTATAAAAAGGATGGGAAATAGGAAAGTGGTCGAGTTTGAATTCTAGTTTATAGGAAATGAAATGGTGTAGAAGGGAAGGATGTTACCAAGAAGGGTCCCACACTTATGTTTCTTGTAATCTAAACAGCGCTCAGTTGCGTAGCGCGACTCCACCCAATGAGGGGGCGGTAGAACGATGCGGGGGGTCGACGGAAGGGGGGTGGGGGGGGGGGGTGTCGTCTTACTAGGAAAAATGTTACGCGAATATACAAAACTACTTATTATGGGGCGGGTATGATTTACAGAAGAAAAAAATGAAATCTCGAAGATAAGGAAATAATTTTTTCGGAAATAGGGAATTACAAAGAGCATTTGGAACATTTTGTTTTAAATTTTAAAGTCGTACACCGCCCCAGTGACAAATCAGCGCGCGCCTTTTACCAGCAAAAAAAAGCCATATAAATATACCCCACAGGCACAGCCACAATCAAGGCCCATGCAGGATACTGCATTTGGCTGTTCAATCGCCTGTCTTGAACGAACCATAGGTCCATGATGTAACTCACACACAGATCTTTTTTCTTTTCAAGGAAATGAATGGTTTATCTCCTAGCTATTATCATAACGTTTTTTTTGCCAAGCCAATCATTCCTTTAATATGCTTCAACAAGGGGAAGGAAGGAAATGCACATTTCATGATAACATGTTCATTAAAAAGGAGGCATCATTGAAATGGGGAATAACAGGCCTTTCATTTTATACCAATAAGTCAAAGAGAGTGGCAAATGTAGATTAGTGTCTCGTTAAAGAACATGAGTGCCACGACAGGAATTAAGAACCCGTACCTTGTGTTTCATAGTCCACACACTTCAGCACTAAACGACGTCGCCTCCACTGAAGAGTTGTATAATGTGATCACCGAATGACAACCGGCCAATGGTTAGCGGTTGCAGCTTTTATCAGGCCAACCAAACATATACTGCACATAGGATTATAAATACTCAATATAATGAAGTCGAACATCAAGACACTCTTACCTGATGACAGTTCGCTACTACAGACGACTCCCGCATCTTCGTCATGACCACAGCTTTGTCTTCCAACTCCGCTGTGAGGACAAGACAGGAGAGAGCTCTCCGCACCAGTGCATGCAATGTCAAGTAGAATGAACCCACTTCCTTGGCCGTAGCGGGCACTACCAGGAGCAGAGATGGCACGAATGAACCCAAGTTGTCGACAGGCTACGTTGGCATCGTTGATATCCCAAAGATCATCGCAGACAGTTCCCCAAGCGCCATTGACAAAGACCTCGACCCGTCCCTCTGTAGGGCTACTACCACCAACCACACGTATGGCTATTCATATAACAGAAAGAAACGTAGGTGAATTAATGGATTAAGTATTGATTTTGAATAGAATAAATGCTAGAATCTTGAAAGGGATCACATTTTGTACGTGTTGCAACTAAACTGACAAATTAGGTTTTCTTTTCAAGCAGTGGAGCATTAATTGTTCATATCGTCTGTTCGGAACTTTAAGGGCTTTAACCCTGTACAAGTCCGCGTACACCCTTCTGCCTTCCCACATGCAAAAAGGAGTAACCCTTCTCCCATTCAAAGGTATACAGAACCAAATGTGATTATACTCGCTTTGTATGCAATGTTGCAAAATGTATTGTTATTGTCATCAGTGAATTCTTCATTCGATTGAAGGATGAATTGTGCTCAATGACACTAACAATGCATTTTGCAAACTTTTGACTTGGCCCCATATTCATGTGAAATGCACATTTCATGATAACACGGTCATTAAAAATGAGGCATCATTGAAATTGGGAATAAACAGGCATTTCATGTTTACAAATGACAAGTCAAGGAGAGTGGCAAATGTAGATTAATGTCTTATTGAAAGACATGAGTGCCACAACAGGGATAAATAACCCCTACCTTGTGTTTTATAGTGCACAGACTTCTCCACTAAACGACGTCGCTTCCACCCCAGGTCGAAAATCCCATAGAGACCAATAGAGACCATTAGAAAAATTATATTGGTCTCTAATGGTTTCTGTTGGAGTCTATTGGTTTCTGTTGGACCCATAGAATTGAATCCAATAGAGACCATTCAAACCATCAGAAACCAATAGAAATAGAAACCAATAGGACCAATAGAAACCAATAGGACCAATAGAAACCAATAAGACCAATATAAACCAATAGGACCAATAGGACGAATAGAAACCAATAGGACTTTTTTTAAAGGTGGGGCGAAATTATAGACCACACAAATGCAATACAAAGCCTCTCTTCCCAACAACGCACAGAGACTATAAAAAGGATGGGAAATAGGAAAGTGGTCGAGTTTGAATTCTAGTTTATAGGAAATGAAATGGTGTAGAAGGGAAGGATGTTACCAAGAAGGGTCCTACACTTATGTTTCTTGTAATCTAAACAGCGCTCAGTTGCGTAGCGCGACTCCACCCAATGAGGGGGCGGTAGAACGATGCGGGGGGTCGACGGAAGGGGGGTGGGGGGGGGGGGTGTCGTCTTACTAGGAAAAATGTTACGCGAATATACAAAACTACTTATTATGGGGCGGGTATGATTTACAGAAGAAAAAAATGAAATCTCGAAGATAAGGAAATAATTTTTTCGGAAATAGGGAATTACAAAGAGCATTTGGAACATTTTGTTTTAAATTTTAAAGTCGTACACCGCCCCAGTGACAAATCAGCGCGCGCCTTTTACCAGCAAAAAAAAGCCATATAAATATACCCCACAGGCACAGCCACAATCAAGGCCCATGCAGGATACTGCATTTGGCTGTTCAATCGCCTGTCTTGAACGAACCATAGGTCCATGATGTAACTCACACACAGTAGCGCGACTCCACCCAATGAGGGGGCGGTAGAACGATGCGGGGGGTCGACGGAAGGGGGGTGGGGGGGGGGTGTCGTCTTACTAGGAAAAATGTTACGCGAATATACAAAACTACTTATTATGGGGCGGGCATGATTTACAGAAGAAAAAAATGAAATCTCGAAGATAAGGAAATAATTTTTTCGGAAATAGGGAATTACAAAGAGCATTTGGAACATTTTGTTTTAAATTTTAAAGTCGTACACCGCCCCAGTGACAAATCAGCGCGCGCCTTTTACCAGCAAAAAAAAGCCATATAAATATACCCCACAGGCACAGCCACAATCAAGGCCCATGCAGGATACTGCATTTGGCTGTTCAATCGCCTGTCTTGAACGAACCATAGGTCCATGATGTAACTCACACACAGTAGCGCGACTCCACCCAATGAGGGGGCGGTAGAACGATGCGGGGGGTCGACGGAAGGGGGGTGGGGGGGGGGTGTCGTCTTACTAGGAAAAATGTTACGCGAATATACAAAACTACTTATTATGGGGCGGGTATGATTTACAGAAGAAAAAAATGAAATCTCGAAGATAAGGAAATAATTTTTTCGGAAATAGGGAATTACAAAGAGCATTTGGAACATTTTGTTTTAAATTTTAAAGTCGTACACCGCCCCAGTGACAAATCAGCGCGCGCCTTTTACCAGCAAAAAAAAGCCATATAAATATACCCCACAGGCACAGCCACAATCAAGGCCCATGCAGGATACTGCATTTGGCTGTTCAATCGCCTGTCTTGAACGAACCATAGGTCCATGATGTAACTCACACACAGATCTTTTTTCTTTTCAAGGAAATGAATGGTTTATCTCCTAGCTATTATCATAACGTTTTTTTTGCCAAGCCAATCATTCCTTTAATATGCTTCAACAAGGGGAAGGAAGGAAATGCACATTTCATGATAACATGTTCATTAAAAAGGAGGCATCATTGAAATGGGGAATAACAGGCCTTTCATTTTATACCAATAAGTCAAAGAGAGTGGCAAATGTAGATTAGTGTCTCGTTAAAGAACATGAGTGCCACGACAGGAATTAAGAACCCGTACCTTGTGTTTCATAGTCCACACACTTCAGCACTAAACGACGTCGCCTCCACTGAAGAGTTGTATAATGTGATCACCGAATGACAACAGGCCAATGGTTAGCGGTTGCAGCTTTTATCAGGCCAACCAAACATATACTGCACATAGGATTATAAATACTCAATATAATAAAGTCGAACATCAAGACACTCTTACCTGATGACAGTTCGCTACTACAGACGACTCCCGCATCTTCGTCATGACCACAGATTTGTCTTCCAACTCCGCTGTGAGGACAAGACAGGAGAGATCTCTCCGCACCAGTGCATGCAATGTCAAGTAGAATGAACCCACTTCCTTGGCCGTAGCGGGCACTACCAGGAGCAGAGATGGCACGAATGAACCCAAGTTGTCGACAGGCTACGTTGGCATCGTTGATATCCCAAAGATCATCGCAGACAGTTCCCCAAGCGCCATTGACAAAGACCTCGACCCGTCCCTCTGTAGGGCTACTACCACCAACCACACGTATGGCTATTCATATAACAGAAAGAAACGTAGGTGAATTAATGGATTAAGTATTGATTTTGAATAGAATAAATGCTAGAATCTTGAAAGGGATCACATTTTGTACGTGTTGCAACTAAACTGACAAATTAGGTTTTCTTTTCAAGCAGTGGAGCATTAATTGTTCATATCGTCTGTTCGGAACTTTAAGGGCTTTAACCCTGTACAAGTCCGCGTACACCCTTCTGCCTTCCCACATGCAAAAAGGAGTAACCCTTCTCCCATTCAAAGGTATACAGAACCAAATGTGATTATACTCGCTTTGTATGCAATGTTGCAAAATGTATTGTTATTGTCATCAGTGAATTCTTCATTCGATTGAAGGATGAATTGTGCTCAATGACACTAACAATGCATTTTGCAAACTTTTGACTTGGCCCCATATTCATGTGAAATGCACATTTCATGATAACACGGTCATTAAAAATGAGGCATCATTGAAATTGGGAATAAACAGGCCTTTCATGTTTACAAATGACAAGTCAAGGAGAGTGGCAAATGTAGATTAATGTCTTATTGAAAGACATGAGTGCCACAACAGGGATAAATAACCCCTACCTTGTGTTTTATAGTGCACAGACTTCTCCACTAAACGACGTCGCTTCCACCCCAGGTCGAAAATCCCATAGAGACCAATAGAGACCATTAGAAAAATTATATTGGTCTCTAATGGTTTCTGTTGGAGTCTATTGGTTTCTGTTGGACCCATAGAATTGAATCCAATAGAGACCATTCAAACCATCAGAAACCAATAGAAATAGAAACCAATAGGACCAATAGAAACCAATAGGACCAATAGAAACCAATAAGACCAATATAAACCAATAGGACCAATAGGACGAATAGAAACCAATAGGACTTTTTTTAAAGGTGGGGCGAAATTATAGACCACACAAATGCAATACAAAGCCTCTCTTCCCAACAACGCACAGAGACTATAAAAAGGATGGGAAATAGGAAAGTGGTCGAGTTTGAATTCTAGTTTATAGGAAATGAAATGGTGTAGAAGGGAAGGATGTTACCAAGAAGGGTCCCACACTTATGTTTCTTGTAATCTAAACAGCGCTCAGTTGCGTAGCGCGACTCCACCCAATGAGGGGGCGGTAGAACGATGCGGGGGGTCGACGGAAGGGGGGTGGGGGGGGGGGGGTGTCGTCTTACTAGGAAAAATGTTACGCGAATATACAAAACTACTTATTATGGGGCGGGTATGATTTACAGAAGAAAAAAATGAAATCTCGAAGATAAGGAAATAATTTTTTCGGAAATAGGGAATTACAAAGAGCATTTGGAACATTTTGTTTTAAATTTTAAAGTCGTACACCGCCCCAGTGACAAATCAGCGCGCGCCTTTTACCAGCAAAAAAAAGCCATATAAATATACCCCACAGGCACAGCCACAATCAAGGCCCATGCAGGATACTGCATTTGGCTGTTCAATCGCCTGTCTTGAACGAACCATAGGTCCATGATGTAACTCACACACAGTAGCGCGACTCCACCCAATGAGGGGGCGGTAGAACGATGCGGGGGGTCGACGGAAGGGGGGTGGGGGGGGGGGTGTCGTCTTACTAGGAAAAATGTTACGCGAATATACAAAACTACTTATTATGGGGCGGGTATGATTTACAGAAGAAAAAAATGAAATCTCGAAGATAAGGAAATAATTTTTTCGGAAATAGGGAATTACAAAGAGCATTTGGAACATTTTGTTTTAAATTTTAAAGTCGTACACCGCCCCAGTGACAAATCAGCGCGCGCCTTTTACCAGCAAAAAAAAGCCATATAAATATACCCCACAGGCACAGCCACAATCAAGGCCCATGCAGGATACTGCATTTGGCTGTTCAATCGCCTGTCTTGAACGAACCATAGGTCCATGATGTAACTCACACACAGATCTTTTTTCTTTTCAAGGAAATGAATGGTTTATCTCCTAGCTATTATCATAACGTTTTTTTGCCAAGCCAATCATTCCTTTAATATGCTTCAACAAGGGGAAGGAAGGAAATGCACATTTCATGATAACATGTTCATTAAAAAGGAGGCATCATTGAAATGGGGAATAACAGGC
This sequence comes from Strongylocentrotus droebachiensis, assembly GCA_035222895.1. Taxonomy (NCBI): domain Eukaryota; kingdom Metazoa; phylum Echinodermata; class Echinoidea; order Camarodonta; family Strongylocentrotidae; genus Strongylocentrotus; species Strongylocentrotus droebachiensis. The sequence goes on along the minus strand of JAVYIG010004579.1, from coordinate 12,951 downwards.
CTTTCATTTTATACCAATAAGTCAAAGAGAGTGGCAAATGTAGATTAGTGTCTCGTTAAAGAACATGAGTGCCACGACAGGAATTAAGAACCCGTACCTTGTGTTTCATAGTCCACACACTTCAGCACTAAACGACGTCGCCTCCACTGAAGAGTTGTATAATGTGATCACCGAATGACAACAGGCCAATGGTTAGCGGTTGCAGCTTTTATCAGGCCAACCAAACATATACTGCACATAGGATTATAAATACTCAATATAATAAAGTCGAACATCAAGACACTCTTACCTGATGACAGTTCGCTACTACAGACGACTCCCGCATCTTCGTCATGACCACAGATTTGTCTTCCAACTCCGCTGTGAGGACAAGACAGGAGAGATCTCTCCGCACCAGTGCATGCAATGTCAAGTAGAATGAACCCACTTCCTTGGCCGTAGCGGGCACTACCAGGAGCAGAGATGGCACGAATGAACCCAAGTTGTCGACAGGCTACGTTGGCATCGTTGATATCCCAAAGATCATCGCAGACAGTTCCCCAAGCGCCATTGACAAAGACCTCGACCCGTCCCTCTGTAGGGCTACTACCACCAACCACACGTATGGCTATTCATATAACAGAAAGAAACGTAGGTGAATTAATGGATTAAGTATTGATTTTGAATAGAATAAATGCTAGAATCTTGAAAGGGATCACATTTTGTACGTGTTGCAACTAAACTGACAAATTAGGTTTTCTTTTCAAGCAGTGGAGCATTAATTGTTCATATCGTCTGTTCGGAACTTTAAGGGCTTTAACCCTGTACAAGTCCGCGTACACCCTTCTGCCTTCCCACATGCAAAAAGGAGTAACCCTTCTCCCATTCAAAGGTATACAGAACCAAATGTGATTATACTCGCTTTGTATGCAATGTTGCAAAATGTATTGTTATTGTCATCAGTGAATTCTTCATTCGATTGAAGGATGAATTGTGCTCAATGACACTAACAATGCATTTTGCAAACTTTTGACTTGGCCCCATATTCATGTGAAATGCACATTTCATGATAACACGGTCATTAAAAATGAGGCATCATTGAAATTGGGAATAAACAGGCCTTTCATGTTTACAAATGACAAGTCAAGGAGAGTGGCAAATGTAGATTAATGTCTTATTGAAAGACATGAGTGCCACAACAGGGATAAATAACCCCTACCTTGTGTTTTATAGTGCACAGACTTCTCCACTAAACGACGTCGCTTCCACCCCAGGTCGAAAATCCCATAGAGACCAATAGAGACCATTAGAAAAATTATATTGGTCTCTAATGGTTTCTGTTGGAGTCTATTGGTTTCTGTTGGACCCATAGAATTGAATCCAATAGAGACCATTCAAACCATCAGAAACCAATAGAAATAGAAACCAATAGGACCAATAGAAACCAATAGGACCAATAGAAACCAATAAGACCAATATAAACCAATAGGACCAATAGGACGAATAGAAACCAATAGGACTTTTTTTAAAGGTGGGGCGAAATTATAGACCACACAAATGCAATACAAAGCCTCTCTTCCCAACAACGCACAGAGACTATAAAAAGGATGGGAAATAGGAAAGTGGTCGAGTTTGAATTCTAGTTTATAGGAAATGAAATGGTGTAGAAGGGAAGGATGTTACCAAGAAGGGTCCTACACTTATGTTTCTTGTAATCTAAACAGCGCTCAGTTGCGTAGCGCGACTCCACCCAATGAGGGGGCGGTAGAACGATGCGGGGGGTCGACGGAAGGGGGGTGGGGGGGGGGGGGTGTCGTCTTACTAGGAAAAATGTTACGCGAATATACAAAACTACTTATTATGGGGCGGGTATGATTTACAGAAGAAAAAAATGAAATCTCGAAGATAAGGAAATAATTTTTTCGGAAATAGGGAATTACAAAGAGCATTTGGAACATTTTGTTTTAAATTTTAAAGTCGTACACCGCCCCAGTGACAAATCAGCGCGCGCCTTTTACCAGCAAAAAAAAGCCATATAAATATACCCCACAGGCACAGCCACAATCAAGGCCCATGCAGGATACTGCATTTGGCTGTTCAATCGCCTGTCTTGAACGAACCATAGGTCCATGATGTAACTCACACACAGTAGCGCGACTCCACCCAATGAGGGGGCGGTAGAACGATGCGGGGGGTCGACGGAAGGGGGGTGGGGGGGGGGGTGTCGTCTTACTAGGAAAAATGTTACGCGAATATACAAAACTACTTATTATGGGGCGGGCATGATTTACAGAAGAAAAAAATGAAATCTCGAAGATAAGGAAATAATTTTTTCGGAAATAGGGAATTACAAAGAGCATTTGGAACATTTTGTTTTAAATTTTAAAGTCGTACACCGCCCCAGTGACAAATCAGCGCGCGCCTTTTACCAGCAAAAAAAAGCCATATAAATATACCCCACAGGCACAGCCACAATCAAGGCCCATGCAGGATACTGCATTTGGCTGTTCAATCGCCTGTCTTGAACGAACCATAGGTCCATGATGTAACTCACACACAGTAGCGCGACTCCACCCAATGAGGGGGCGGTAGAACGATGCGGGGGGTCGACGGAAGGGGGGTGGGGGGGGGTGTCGTCTTACTAGGAAAAATGTTACGCGAATATACAAAACTACTTATTATGGGGCGGGTATGATTTACAGAAGAAAAAAATGAAATCTCGAAGATAAGGAAATAATTTTTTCGGAAATAGGGAATTACAAAGAGCATTTGGAACATTTTGTTTTAAATTTTAAAGTCGTACACCGCCCCAGTGACAAATCAGCGCGCGCCTTTTACCAGCAAAAAAAAGCCATATAAATATACCCCACAGGCACAGCCACAATCAAGGCCCATGCAGGATACTGCATTTGGCTGTTCAATCGCCTGTCTTGAACGAACCATAGGTCCATGATGTAACTCACACACAGATCTTTTTTCTTTTCAAGGAAATGAATGGTTTATCTCCTAGCTATTATCATAACGTTTTTTTTGCCAAGCCAATCATTCCTTTAATATGCTTCAACAAGGGGAAGGAAGGAAATGCACATTTCATGATAACATGTTCATTAAAAAGGAGGCATCATTGAAATGGGGAATAACAGGCCTTTCATTTTATACCAATAAGTCAAAGAGAGTGGCAAATGTAGATTAGTGTCTCGTTAAAGAACATGAGTGCCACGACAGGAATTAAGAACCCGTACCTTGTGTTTCATAGTCCACACACTTCAGCACTAAACGACGTCGCCTCCACTGAAGAGTTGTATAATGTGATCACCGAATGACAACAGGCCAATGGTTAGCGGTTGCAGCTTTTATCAGGCCAACCAAACATATACTGCACATAGGATTATAAATACTCAATATAATAAAGTCGAACATCAAGACACTCTTACCTGATGACAGTTCGCTACTACAGACGACTCCCGCATCTTCGTCATGACCACAGATTTGTCTTCCAACTCCGCTGTGAGGACAAGACAGGAGAGATCTCTCCGCACCAGTGCATGCAATGTCAAGTAGAATGAACCCACTTCCTTGGCCGTAGCGGGCACTACCAGGAGCAGAGATGGCACGAATGAACCCAAGTTGTCGACAGGCTACGTTGGCATCGTTGATATCCCAAAGATCATCGCAGACAGTTCCCCAAGCGCCATTGACAAAGACCTCGACCCGTCCCTCTGTAGGGCTACTACCACCAACCACACGTATGGCTATTCATATAACAGAAAGAAACGTAGGTGAATTAATGGATTAAGTATTGATTTTGAATAGAATAAATGCTAGAATCTTGAAAGGGATCACATTTTGTACGTGTTGCAACTAAACTGACAAATTAGGTTTTCTTTTCAAGCAGTGGAGCATTAATTGTTCATATCGTCTGTTCGGAACTTTAAGGGCTTTAACCCTGTACAAGTCCGCGTACACCCTTCTGCCTTCCCACATGCAAAAAGGAGTAACCCTTCTCCCATTCAAAGGTATACAGAACCAAATGTGATTATACTCGCTTTGTATGCAATTGTAGGGTTGCTGTTCTAACACTAATTCCTAGCACTCTTAACACAGAGGCAGCCCAGCAGACATGTTGTAGGATTGATAACTCCTGGCTAACTGACCAGGTTTTAATGTGTCAAAGCATAACAGCATGCTATGGAGCATTCCACATACATTCCATGCAAAGTAGAAGAAACCAATAAATATTCATAAAGTCCCATACAAGTACAAATCAGCATCACAAAGTATTCTTGAATATTCAAACATAAACAAAGGGTATATATTGAATATTCATAGTATATGTAAATTATACTATAAGCTTGACTGCATCAGGTGAACATTGAAACCATTGAGAGAGAGAGAGAGATAGACAGATGAAAGGATGGTGGATGAAAAGGGTGAATGTGAATGAGGGATATCCTATTAATATGAAAGGGATGAATCATGGATATGAAGGGGAGTTTCAGCAGTTCAAAATAAATCCCTACAAACTAGTCTTCCTCTTACAAAAAAATGTCCTCATTTTATAAGGCATTCTCTTTTCTTTGATTACCTAAATATATAACACATTAAACATCTATCGAAATGATACTTCTATCTTTCCTCTTGTAAACAGAGAATCACTATCAATATAATATCCTTTTTTCCCTTTTAAAGAAAATAAAATCCTCCCTACCCGTAAGCATATAAATGTATAATTTTACAAAACGAATGAATTTCACTCGTATATAGATGAATTATGACTAACGACTCAAATGTACAGAGCATTGGCCCAACATACATGTATAAGCTGAAGAAAAAAAAAAATCTGTAAAAAACACATGATTTTATATACATCTGAGCTTTCTCGCTTCTAAACTGTTTCACGTTTATCTCGGGGAAACACTTCCAGATTTCAATGGTAAAATCAAACAACTATAAATACGGTGTATTTACCTTTCCAAAAAAATAAACACAATCGATTACACAAAGTTGTAGCAATCCTAACAAAATACTTTTTCTTTTAAATGCTGTTTCCTTTGCTTCTAAAGTCAAACAAAGTTTCAAATTTGTTATACCTTCATGCATTATCTTGAGCGATCAATAAGGGAATCAAATCATCAGAGGTGAATACCTTTAAAAAAAAAACATTCTCGTACCTTCGAAAAATGAATAATCGTATCACTTAATAAAAATACCTCCAAAAACCTTTAAAGAAAAAAAATATATATAATTCTTGTACCTTCGAAAAATGAAAAATCCTATCACTTGAAAATAGAAATTTTTCTGTTTATAGAAGTTACATGAGTATATTTAATTACATAATATCCATAACACATGATTATCACACTATCGCAATATCTAAACATATTGTATCACATGCAGTCATTTAAAGTTTTCTACAGCATCCTTGCTTTGATGAGCAAAATGACTCCTGAAAAGAATAAAACATTTCCAACTGAGATTGAGCCAGCGCCTGCTTTGTCACTTGTAGCTAGCAAAGATTAAATCCACAAAAAAAACAAAAAATCATTATCAGTTCAAACATCCCGTACCCTTCAATAACATTGTACCTCTGAATATTACATAATGCATGAGAAGTGGTCACATTCAAATGTCATATTTTTCTTTTCTTTTTGTCAAAAATATTTGGATCGACCAAACAAAATACAAACATATCCTCACACGAAGACTATAATTAATCTTTTTTTTTCTTTTCTTTTTTTCTGTCTTTTTGTTTTTAACCAACAACCAAAATAATGATATTTCTCTCTTGACAACCAATACTTTCCCATTTACCATGTCAATACGCATGCAAAATGAAGGAAATCCATATTTGTTCCTGGTTTTGTCTTTACTTCAAGAATTTCAAACGCTATGAATACAAACAAAGAAAATATTCCAATTTAGCATTACCATCACTAGAAATCAATTGAAGAAATTCGTAAAAACGTATCTCGCAATATATGAACACTAACAAATATACCAATATATTTGAGATATTTCACCAAATGTCTAACAATCAATGGTCCACGTGCTTTGTATGAATCATTAATAATACACATACAAATTTAGCTCAAAATTTAGAAATTCAGTAATTAAACATTCGCAAGAAATTTAGAAGGAATACAGTCCATTCCAATTCTTATTCGACTAACGCCCAAAATTCTCAGTCCATAATACTGATGTTCTGATCCGTACAGAACTCATGAAATACACAGTCCATTCAATATCAAAACCGCTCAAAATTGTTGCTGAGTCCATAGAGTCGGAACAGTCCAGTTTAGCATTTAAAGCTCAAATGAGTTTGAATGTCTCTGTCATTCATGACCACTAAATATTGTAATTTTCCATAACCGAAAGTTGACAGTTGAAACGTTCTTTCCTTCTGACGGAAATGTCGACTTCAGACCAATGCAATGTTCAATACCTCTCAACATCGGAAAAATAGTCACATTTGGTAATCGCTATACTTCTGCGGTTTGTGGACGCGTCTACCAGAGCGAGTTTGAGGTAACTGCGTTGTGGTGTCCTCTTGCGTCGTGGTGTCTGCTTGCATAGTGCGGGGTGTACGGTGGTTCGCTGATGCACCAGTTGATGGTTGAGTGGTGTGTCGCTGGTCGTTGACCTCGGGGTTGACAACAGGGTAGACATCGGGGTTGACATCAGGGTTGACATCGGTGTTGACATCGGGGTTGACATCGGGGTTGACATCGGGGTTGACATCAGGGTTTTCTCTAGAGGGCCCTGGTCTATGGAAATGGTCTGGGGAGTTGATCTGTCGCTCTCGAGTCTGTCGCTGCATGGATTGAGTTGATGACTGACCACTAGACGCCTCTGACCAAGATGGCTGGTCAGAATTGCCTAACTCAGAGTGGATCGGTTGTTGACCTGCTGGAACCTGGAGGTCTTCTGGCGGCCGGAACTGATCAGCTTGTGTCGGAGTGTTAGTTGACCATGGCATCTCTATTGAAGAGTGAGATGCCAAATGAGATGGAGGAGGTATGTCAGGCCGTGCCTGATTACTTGAAGGAGGACTTGAGGAAGGAGGAATAACTTCAGGTCTTTTCTGACTACCTGAAGGAGGACGTGAAGTTGAAGGTCCTTTCCCTTGTAGAAAAGCTCTAGATCTGAAGAGTTTGAGTCTGTTGTGATGAACCAGTTTCTTTGCACTTTCATTATGAATGTCGGCTATCAGATAGTTAAGGTTATCTGATGAGGATGAGACGATGATGAAAGGTCCCTTCCAGTTGGGCTCCAGTTTGCGTCTAGCATTGACGGGATTGTGTAACCAAACTAGATCTCCTGGTGCATACTTGATGGTCCTAGTTGACGCATCATAGTCCCTTTTCTGCCTGAGTTGAGCTTGTTCTGCCTTCTGTCTGGTATGTTGGAAAGCCTGTCTCAGCCGGGAACACACATCAGTGACATACTCTTGAGGAGAATCAAATGACTGAGTCATGATAGGACAAGTGACACTAGCTGGGGTCCTTGCTTCACGACCATGCATGATGAAATAGGGTGTCATGCCAGTGCTCGTATGGACACTGGTGTTGTAGGCTAGCTGCAATTGATGTACGTGCTTGTCCCAGTCACCTCCTTGATCTGCTATGTACTTAGCAAGTTGTTCTTTGATAACTCTGTTTGCTCTTTCAACGATGCCAGCTCCCTGTGGGTGGTAAGGGGATGATCGAGATTTGCGAATGCCGAGCCTCATGCAGAGATCCTGGACTAGTCTGGACTCAAATTGTCTTCCTTGGTCTGTATGTAGTGACTCAGGAACTCCATGCTCCTTGATGTATTCTTCGAATAAGTGTCCAGCCACAGTCTGGGCGGTCTGGTCTCGCATGGGGTAAATATTGGTGTATTTACTAAAGTGATCAACAACAACCAAAATATAGTGGTACCCGCTTCTTGAAGTAGGCAGCTCGGCTATATCAGCGAAAACCATTTGAAGAGGGTGATCGGTCTTTATGCTCTGAAGCGGAGCTTGGTGCATGCTTGGGACTTGGAGATCTAATCGACTCACAAGCAGGACAAGTTCTGCAGTAGTCGGTTATATCCTTGTGCATGAATGGCCAAAAGCACATAGATTCAGCCCTGTGTAGTGTGCGTTGAACTCCGAAGTGTCCAGAGGATGGATTACCATGTATCTCTTGCAGGACTTGAGGGATAAGAGATTCTGGCACAACTACCTGAAGAGAGGACGAACCTGAGTTGTCTTGTCGTCGTCGGTATAAGAGATCACTCTCAAGTACAAAACGAGGGAGTTGCCATAGGAGACGTCGTAGCCGAGGTGATTGTCGTCGAACTTCTCTCACTGTTGGATGACGTACTTCCTTGATGTACTTGATTAAACTCTGAATGTCTTTGTCGTGTTGCTGATGATACTGTAAATCAGCATGATGGCTAGCCAGGATAAAGTTCTCGGGAGCTTTATCAGCCATTGAGTTGGATGAATTTGGAACGGTTGATCCCTGGACTGGTTGAGTGGTAGAGGAGCGTGTGTTCACCATACTAACAGGGTGTGTAACATCTTCCGGCATGCGTGACATCGCATCAGCGTTTTGATGTGAAGTGCCCTTCTTGTGAGTTATGGTGAAAGAATATGCATTCAACTCAACAATCCATCTTGCTCTCCGTCCTGTTGCATCGTCTTGGATAGGTACACTATTGTAACCCAACAGAGGGCGATGGTCAGTGAGAATATTAAATTCTTGGCCCCTAAGATAATGTCTGAAATGGCGGATTGACGAGATAACTGCCCACAGTTCCCTATCGTAGGTAGACCATCTACGCTGGGACTCAGTAAGCTTCCGACTGTAGAAAGCAACCACTCGGTCATTACCATCTTGCAACTGAGAGAGTACGGCTCCAATAGCATCTTGTGAAGCATCAGTGGCTAAGCTAAACTTGTTGTTGAAGTCTGGGTATGCAAGGATTGGTGGGCTTGTGAGAGACGACTTCAGTCGGTTGAAGGCTTCCTCACAATCATCAGTCCAGATGAATTTCTTGCCTTTATGAGTCAAGTCAGTGAGTGGAGATGCTACTTGAGCAAAACTTGGCATAAACCGACGATAGTAGGAGGCAAGTCCTAGAAATGCTCTCACTTGGGTTGGAGTCTTAGGTTGAGGCCAGGATGAGACTTTCTTGGTGTTGACTGGATCGGGGCGAACTCCAGTAGTACTGATCACATGTCCCAGATAGGTTACTTCCTTTCGAAAGAATTGGCATTTCGAAGGTTTCAGCTTGAGATTGGCTTCTCGGAATCGTTGTAAGACTTCCCTGAGATTGTGTAGGTGATCTTGAAATGTCTTGCCGAGTATAATGCAATCATCTAAGTAGATAAGACAGGTTGACCAATGGAGACCATGGAGTACGGCTTCCATTACTCGCTGGAACGTCATTGGCGCGTTGACTAAACCAAATGGCATTACCTTAAACTGATAGAGGCCAGTTCCAGTGGTAAATGCGGTCTTCTCCTTGTCTTTCGGATCCAAAGGGATCTGCCAATAGCCTGAAGAGAGGTCAATTACACTGAAGTAGGACGAGGAGGACAAAGCATCGATAGAATCGTCCTGTCGTGGAATCGGATGCGAATCCCGTACCGTAACAGCATTCAAAGCTCTGTAGTCAACACAAAACCTGTAAGTCTTGTCCTTCTTTCGCACCATAACGATGGGGCTTGCCCATGGACTAAAACTTTCCTCAATGATGTCTCGACGAAGTAGCTCATCAACCTGGTTCTGGATCTCGACTCTCATAGTCGGTGAAGTCCTGTATGCCCTTTTACGAGTTGGTGTCTCTGTTGATGTAGTGATGTCATGGTAGGCGAGTTTAGTCTGTCCAATATCCTCGGATGTGCTGCTGAAAACATCAGAGTATGAATTGAGTAGACTTTCAGCACACTCATACTCGGTCTTGGACAGACTAGAAGTAGGAAGCATCGACGAAGCTTGAAAAGACGAACTTTTCTGTGTGCCAGCTACAATACTGTCGATGATTTCATATTCTTCCTCATCGTCTCCAGTAGTAGAATAGAACTGCCCAAGGGTGGTGTCTGCAGATAACTGTACTGTCTCAGATGAAGGGTTGATCAGCCTGAGTAAGATGATACCATCTTGCGGTCGAGATAGAGACCTTGCACCTGCTACATGGAGATGTTCATGGATGGAAGGCTCAAAGATTCCATCGTAGTCTTGTGGAATCACATCAGGCTGAGGGGGAATAAGTCGACCTTGGACATGTACCTCACTCATTCCAGGAAGAGTTGCCTTTCCTATCAGCGAAACATTGCACTTGAGTGGTACTTGATATTGACGACGGTCGACCAGTGGAATACTCATACCAGGCATAGTGAATGTCGTAGTAGATAGAGTGGCATCATGCTTGAACATGAAATCCCAACCAAGGACGAAAGGATGAGTTATGTTCCTTGCAACATTGAACATATGTCTGGTTGTTTTGTTACCAAGATGGATGGTGGGAGAGGCTGTGCCAATGATGTCAATGCCTTCTCTGGTTATCGTTGAAGCCAGAGTTGTCGACTTCTGTAGTATACTTCGCTGGCCTTCTGGGATGGAGTAGTAGAAATCTGCACTCATCAGTGATATAAATGAACCACTGTCAATAAAAGCCAAAATATATGAGTTGTCAACGATTGCAGGAATATACGGTGGCGGAGGTGAAGGAGAAGAATGATCATTAACGGCCGAAGTAGATGGAGAATGAGATTGGTTTTCAGTTTGAGTCTGTTTGGTCAAGAGTGGTGAAGTTGATGAGTGACTCTCCTCACCAACTACCAGTAGTTTCCCTGGTCATCGAAACGAACCTTCCTTTGCTGTTCACCGTTCAACTGATGATAAGGGGTATCGTCAGAACGTGAAGACTGCCAGTTAGCTTGGTTTGAGTATCTTGACTGTTGTGGGCTAGCAGATCTACCATCATCGTATGCATTACGCCTGGGTGGGGTTGACCCGCGAAGTGTGCGATGATGTGTAGGGCTCTGAGTGCGGTGGTGACGTAGGGGGCTGGGCGACCTGAAGCGTCGTTGATGTGGTTGGTATGGGCTAGGCGATCGAGATGGTTGGCGCCAATGATCATCTGAATATCGGCGACTCGACCGAGACGGGTGGTCATAAGGACTGGGCGACCTTGACGGTTGGAGACGACGATCAGAGTATTGAGGTCCTGGTGTAGAGTGGCTTCTCTCCAACTTGTGCTCCAGCTCATCCAACCGTTTCAAAACCTTCTCAAGCGTCGCCGAGGTGGCATCCCTCTTTAGAGAAGTTGACGCGATAGTAAAATCTGTTGCCACTGATGGTTGCCCCAACTTGTTCGCCCTTTCAACTCGCACTGCAACATCCAGCGCCTCGCTAAACGACGTCGCACCCATCTCATGTATTCTTATCTGCAGGGGTTTGTCAATACCGGCGAGAAATCTGCGAAATTTCTCTCCATCCTTTCCTGCAGTGTCATAATTAGGGAAGGCTTCCTCCACTAGTGTCGTAATTGCTGCCGCAAAAACTTCTAAAACCTCATTCTGTTGCCGCTTCCGAGCATCGATACATGACTTGAACGTGGTCAAATAATTAGTATTCCCAAAAACAGCAGAAAGTTTCTTTCTAACTACACTGTAATCTTGTTGTTCTGTGCTCGGAATACTCTCCCAAACTGTGAATGCCGCACCCGCTAGTCTGGATGGGAGGATGAGATGCAGTTTTCTTTCTGTCTGGGGAAGAACTTCAACCGCTACTTCCAACCTTCGTACCCACTGCCCAAAATTCCTACCGTCTTCTCCAGTGAAGACCTCAGGGAGGTCTAGACGAAATGTACTCATGATATCTACACTCAGTAATACTTGAAAGTCAGTCTTGAATTGCAAGCATTGGTAAACCTGAAATTGCAAGAACACATCTAACCCACTATGAAATGAGTTGAGTCCATACAGGTTTCACACTGAAAAACATGAATCCAAATCCACTGATTCACTCAGAAATTCCACTAACTTCAGACTATGCATGTAGAAGAATTCGCGAAGAAGGAAGAATTCTTCTGAAGCAGGATGAAAAATAACATTGGCAGGAGCACAGTAGAAACAGCGCCTTTCGAAAAGGGTGAACTAAATTACCTGAAGTAGGAAGCAAATTCACGAAGCAGGGCGTAACTGTATCAATCGAAGCAGGATGAAAAGACAACCAAAACCTTGACTATCAGCCGCCGCTGGATGAAGCTGCCTGAAGCTCTGGGGAAGAAGAGGCTAGAAAAACACCGCTGCCACCAATGTATTTCGATGGCGTGGGTTCGAATCCCACCGCTGCCACCAATGTAGGGTTGCTGTTCTAACACTAATTCCTAGCACTCTTAACACAGAGGGATATCCTATTAATATGAAAGGGATGAATCATGGATATGAAGGGGAGTTTCAGCAGTTCAAAATAAATCCCTACACAATGTTGCAAAATGTATTGTTATTGTCATCAGTGAATTCTTCATTCGATTGAAGGATGAATTGTGCTCAATGACACTAACAATGCATTTTGCAAACTTTTGACTTGGCCCCATATTCATGTGAAATGCACATTTCATGATAACACGGTCATTAAAAATGAGGCATCATTGAAATTGGGAATAAACAGGCCTTTCATGTTTACAAATGACAAGTCAAGGAGAGTGGCAAATGTAGATTAATGTCTTATTGAAAGACATGAGTGCCACAACAGGGATAAATAACCCCTACCTTGTGTTTTATAGTGCACAGACTTCTCCACTAAACGACGTCGCTTCCACCCCAGGTCGAAAATCCCATAGAGACCAATAGAGACCATTAGAAAAATTATATTGGTCTCTAATGGTTTCTGTTGGAGTCTATTGGTTTCTGTTGGACCCATAGAATTGAATCCAATAGAGACCATTCAAACCATCAGAAACCAATAGAAATAGAAACCAATAGGACCAATA